>SJYT01080964.1:139188-259085 GCA_006410635.1 Cephalophus harveyi | reverse complement strand
TATATATATATATATATATATATATACACATACACACACATGTGTATATGTATCTATGTCAAAATATAATTTTAGGCAACTTTTTTTAGGTGGTCAAATTCTTTGCTTGCTCCCAAGGTATTAAGTGAAGTTTTTGGGATCCCTAAGAGAGTTCCAGGAAAACATCTATTTCTGCTTTATTGACTATGCCAAAGCCTTTGACTCTGTGGATCACAATAAACTGTGGAAAATTCTGAAAGAGATGGGAAATCCAGACCACCTAACATGCCTCTTGAGAAATCTGTATGCAGGTCAGGAAGCAACAGTTAGAACTGAACATGGAGCAACAGACTGATTCCCAAAAGGAAAAGGAATATATCAAGGCTGTTTATTGTCACCTTGCTTATTTAACTTATATGCAAAGTACACCATGAGAAACACTGGACTGGAAGAAACACAAGCTGTAATCAGATTTCTAGGAGAAATATCAATAATCTCAGATATGCAGATGACACCACCCTTATGGCAGAAAATGAAGAGGAGCTAAAAAGCCTCTTAATGAAAGTGAAAGAGGAGAGAGAAAAGTTGGCTTAAAGCTCAAGTGAAAGAGGATAGTGAAAAAGTTGGCTTAAAGCTCAACATTCAGAAAACGAAAATCATGGTATCCGGTCCCATCACTTCATGGGAAATAGACGAGGAAACAGTGGAAACAGTGTCAGACTTTACTTTTTCGGGCTCCAAAATCAGTGCAGATGGTGACTGCAGCCATGAAATTAGAAGATGCTTACTCCTTGGAAGAAAAGTTATGTCCAACCTAGATAGCATTTTCAAAAGCAGAGACATTACTTTGCCGGCTAAGGTCCATCTAGTCAAGGCTATGGTTTTTCTTGTGGTCATGTATGGATGTGAGAGTTGGACTGTGAAGAAGGATGAGCGCCGAAGAATTGATTCTTTTGAAGTGTGGTGTTGGAGAAGACTCTTGAGAGTCCCTTGGACTGCAGGGAGATCCAACCAGTCCATTCTGAAGGAAATCAGCCCTGGGATTTCTTTGGAAGGAATGATGCTAAAGCTGAAACTCCAGTACTTTGGCCACCTCATGCGAAGAGTTGACTCATTGGAGAAGACTCTGATGCTGGGAGGGATTGGGGGCAGGAGGAGAAGGGGACGACCGAGGATGAGATGGCTGGATGGCATCACGGACTCGGTGGACGTGAGTCTGAGTGAACTCCAGAAGGTGGTGATGAACAGGGAGGCCTGGCGTGCTGAGATTCATGGGGTTGCAAAGAGTCAGACACGACTGAGTGACTGAACTGAACTGAACTGATTATCACTTAGAAAATAACTTCTTATTCAAAACATCGAGGGAAATCTAAAGTACAAGTTTACAATAATCCTCAATGTTGATAGGAAAACATAGGGTAAACAGTACTTTTGAATTCTCAGTATTACACAAAGTAAGATCATGGCATCTGGTCCCAGTGTTTCATGGGAAATACAAGTGGAAAAGGCTGAATCAGTGATAGATTTCCTCTTTTGTGGCTCTAAATTCACTATCAAGTTTTGTGGCTTACCATTCGCTATGGTGATGGTGGCTATAAAATTAGAAGACAATTACTTCCTGGAAGAAAAGCTGTCACAAATTTAGAGAGCAAGGTAAAAAGTGAAGACATGACTTAACCTAAAGAGGCACATAGAGTCACATTTATGGTTTTTCCAGTAGACATGTACAGATGTTAGTACACCAAACTGCTCTGCTGGGGATGACTTGTGTGTGTCCATTGGATTGCAAGATAATGTTAGTCAAACATGAAGGAATTCAACTCTGAAGAGACATTAGAATCGCTGATGCTGAGCTGAGTCCCCAAAGCTTTGACCACATTAGGATAGAATTGACTCACTAGAAAAGACCCTTATTCTTAGCAAACAATCAAATCAGGAGGAGGCATGGGTGAGAGATAAGGAGATGGTTGTAGAGCTTCACCCATTCAATGGACATGATCTCAGGCAGACAAGGGGTGATAGTGAGAGAGACAGGCCTTGTGTATTGCACCCAACGTTTCAAAAAATGTCAAAAATGGCATTGTGACTGAACAATAACAAGATTTCAGTTAACGAAATGGATCTCCCAGTGTTGCTGTGGGTCTCATAATGTTCCCACATATATCCATGAAAGGATTGACTGCACATGGAACACCTTCCAGAAATCAATTTGTGCACTATGTTGATGGGCCCTAGAAACCAAGAAAAGAAAGCCAGTCTCTTAAAAACGAGGTGGGACAAAATAAGAGACGTGAGGGTAGAAAAGATTTGAAGAGTCAACACCTGCCTTGGAGAGGGAGTCGTAAAGGAGGAGAAATTTACACAAAATAGGAAACACTCTCTCATAGGTGTCAATGGGGGAAGAAACATAACCAGGAGAAAAAGAACAAAAACACAGATTATGCCAATAAATGCAATTAATAGCCAATAAGTGGTTCAGTGGGCCCGTGCCCACTATCATACATGGGGCCTGAGAGGGAGGCCTGTGATGTAACAAACAAGTTATGGTTAGAACCAGGCTTTAGTGCCCTGAGGACCATCTGACGGACCTAAGGTGACACAGAAACACAAACCATAGGGACACTAGAGAGACATTTTAGAAAGGACGTTTCACACGAGAAGGCTCTAAGGCCACATACTGAACCATGGCTCACTCACAGAGCAGAAGACTGTGCACTCGAAAATAACAAAGGAGACCAAGCCAGCTTCTACTTAAGACCCTTTCTTCCACGGAGGGAGACAGGAATATGTATGACTGCCAGAGGCAGAAAGAAATAGGTCACTGGTATTTTGGTCCCAGAGACATCCCCTACTCTATGTTGGTTGACAGTTGCTAATGATGAATTCCTGGGTTCATGGACAGTTCACAAGGCCAGCGTGGGGTCAGTTACCCTGAGGAGACACAAAGAACACTTGAGAATGGCCACTCTGGCACAGGCAGCAAACTGAGTGGCTGAGACCAGAAAGCTGCATAAGAGGCACAGCCCACCTGGGACTTGGCCTTGCCCTCCAACCAGTCACCCGAGATTTTGAAAGAGGGAAGAGCACAAAGCATAGAGTCAATCACATTCAGTGACCCTGCAGAGCACCTAAGTGTATGATTGGCTGAGAAGTGCATGAAACACAGGGCCCATTTGGAACAGTGCCTTCATGTATCACCGGCAAGCTGAGCAGGATGGACCCAGGAAAGGCAAGTCACATTTGTCATGGCAAACTCAATGTGATCTGTGTACCTCAAGCACCCCCACATATCCCTGTGGTGTTTGTTTTCACTGTCTCACCTCACTGCCAAAACATTGAGCAAGTGCAGTCGAATAAGAGGCTACTGTACACTCATTTCGTGTTGAACACCAGATATAAAGAGGCTTTCAAATAAAAGAAGGAAGTATAAATAAAGAAGCATAGACCAACCCAGAAGTGACAGGTTCAACCAAATGAGTCTGTAATTAATGCCGATACTGTTCAATTGAGGAACAACAGTAGCCTTTGACAACAAGTACACACTTCAATAAGGGACTATCTGATACTGTACTGACATCAAAAAGCATACAATTTCTTCGAAATTCTGAGATGAATTTCTATATTATTTCTTCAGATTTTAGCAATGTTAGCCCTTTATTATAACCTAAACTGTTATTTATATTAACTATTATTACCTTTCAAAAATACACCCATTTTTTAAACACATCTTACATATATATAAGAATGAATTTGGCCTGTTTTCTTTTTTTATACTATTTAATGAGTCTAAATTTTATTATTGGTTCTTAACTTTTGCTTTCGAAAAATTGTTATAAATGTTGTAACCTTAGGAACAAAATCTTTACCATCTTATTTCACTTATGGATTTGTTTTCTGAATTGATGCTGTCTCCCCTTTTACTCTCCTATCTCGTCCTAGGCACCTTTTTCTCCCTCCTCCCTTTTCTCTGCTCTCTGGAATTCTGTGAATCGCTTTGATTCTTTTAAGATAAGGAGAGTGTTGTCATCATTAACTTCGGGTTTTATTTCCTGTGTTATGTGGATGTGGCTTTTTGATGCTACTGTAACCTAGGAACAGAAACACAGAGGTCACGACGTCAATTCCAGAACTTTAGGTCAACACTGAACTCCTTACTTCTGAACATTAAAGGACACATACACAACCCAGAGTTTCCATGTCTACATGGAAAGCCATCTCAACCCTCGAGCCAGCATTCAGTACAAGAGAACCCACAGCTATTCTCCAGCAAAAGAGAAACACAACTGTGAATATTACTAAAGGGGGTGCATGAAGCTATAGCAGACCCACAAACACCCCAAAGCAGAATCCATGGACAATCCATTGCACTTCAGAGAGAAGATATATAGATCCGCCTGCCACTGCACAGACACAAATTCCATAAAGCAGTAAACCTTGACAAGTCACTGGTCCCATCCCACTCACAATGGACAGTTTCCACAACACAGTGGAGCCATAACCCTCCAGCCTGCAGAAAGGGGACCCAAACCACAACAATCGAGACAGAATGAAATGGGAGAGAAATATGCAGCAGATGAAGGTAACTGATAGAAACACTCCAAAACAAACGAAGATGAGATAGGAAGTTTTCCTGAAAAAGGATTGAGAATAATGACAGTAAAGATGACCAAAATCTTCCAAGCTAAGTAATGTTGCCAGTAAATACACTGGAGGCCTGTAATGAGAAGAGATAAACACGTTTACCATGGATCTAGAAGAAATAAAAAAATCAAGCAGTAATAATCAATGCATTAATGGAGATTAGCAACACCCTGGAAGGAACCAATAGTAGAATACCTGAGACAGAGAAAGAACTAAGTCCAAAGAGTGGTGGCTGCGTGGGCACAGGAGGGCTGAGAGGAGTTACTACATGGTCAAGGTCAGGAGGGATGGCTGTAAGGAGATATCCATATTCCAAGGTAAGGAGCAGTGGCTGCACTTTCCTGGGGCACCCTTGAAGAGATACCCTATGCTCAAGGTAACAGAAACCCAAGTAAGATGCTTGATGTTGCAAGAGGGGATCAGAGGGCAGACACACTGAAACCAAAATCAAGGACCACTAGCCAATCTGATCCCATGGAACACAGCCTTGTCTAATTCAATACAACTAAGCCATGCCTTGTGGAGCCACCCAGGATATGTGGTCATGATGGAGGTCATGTGGTCCACTGAAAAGGGAATGTCAAACCACTTCACTTCATTATTTTTGCCTTCAGAACCCCATAAAAAGTATGAAAAGGCAGAATGATTGGATACTGAAAGGGGAACTCACCGTGTTCGTAGGTTTCCAATATGCTACTGGAGATCAATGGAGAAATAACACCAGAAAGAAAGAAGGGATGAAGTCAAAGCAAAAACAATACACAGTTGGGGATATGACTGGTGATAGAAGCAAGGTCCAATGCTGTAAAGAGCAATATTGCATAGGAACCTGTAATGTAGGTCCATGAATCAAGGCAAATTGGAAATGTTTAAGCAAGAGATAGCAAAAGTGCACATCAATGTTCTAGGCATCAGCAAACTAAAATGGACTAGAATGGGTGAATTTAACTCAGATGACCATTATATCTACTACTATGGGTAAGAATCCTTTAGAAGAAATTGAGTAGCCATCATGATCAACAAAAGAGTCCTAAATCCAGTACTCGGATGCAATCTCAAAAACAACAGAATGGTCTTGGTTCATTTCCAAGGAAACCATTCAATATCACAGCAATCCAAGTGTGTGCTCCAACTAGTAATGCTGAAGAAGATTAAGTCAAACAGGTCTATGAAGACCTACAAGACCTTTTAGAACTGACACCAAAAAAATATATCATTTCCATTATAGGGGATAGGAATGAAAAGTATGAATTGAAGAAACAGAGTAACACGCAAGTTTGGCCTTGGAATATGGAAAGAAGCAGGCCAAACACTAATAGAATTTTGCCAAGAGAATGCAGTTGTCATAGAAAACATCCTCTTCCAACAACACAAGAAACAACTCTACAAATGGACTTGACTTGGTCAATACCAAAATCAGATTGATTCTATTCTTTCCACCTAAAGACAGAGAAGCTCTATACATTCAGCAAAATCATGAATAGTAGCTGACTGTGGCTCAGATCATGAACTGTTTTTTTTTTTTTTTCCAAATTCACTTAAATTGAAGAAAGTAGGGAAAACCACTAGACCATTCATATATGACCTAAATCAAATCCCTTATGATTATATGGTCAAATGAGTAATAGATTTAAGGGACTAAATTTGACAGACAGAATGCCTGATCAACTATGGACAGAGGTCCGTGACATTGTATAGTAGACAAGGATCAAGACAGTCCCCAAGGAAAAGAAGCAAAAAATCAAAATGGCTGTCTAAGGAGCCCTTACAAATAGCTGTAAAAAGAAAAGAAGCAAAAAGCAAAGCAGAAAAGGAAAGATATAAGTATATGAATGCAGTGTTCCAAGGAAAAGAAAGGAGAGATAAGAAAGACTTCCTCAGTGATCAATGCAAAAAAAATAGAGGAAAACAACAGAATGGGAAAGACCAGAAATCTTTTCAAGCAAATTAACTATACCAAGGGAATATTTCATGCAAAGATGGACATGAAAAAGGACAGAAATAGTATGGACCAAACCAAAGCAGAAGATATAAGAAGAGCTGACAAGGATACACAGGAGAAGAGTACAAAGAAGAGCTTCATGACCCAGATAATCATGATGGTGTGAACACTCATCTAGGGCCAGGCATCCTAGAATGTGAAGTCAAGCGGGTATTGGAAAGTATCACTAAAAAAGCTAGTGGAGGTCATGGAATTCCAGTTGAGCTATTTCAAATCCTGAAAGATGAAGCTGTGTAAGTGCTATTATGCCACCAAATATGGGAAACTCAGCAGTGGCCACAGGACTTGAAAAATCAGTTTTCATTCCAATCCCAAAGAAATACAACACGAAAGAGTGCTCAAACTACTGCACGATTGCACTCATCTCAGACACTAGTAAAGTAATGCTCAAAATTATTCAAGCCAGCCTTCAGCAATACATAAACCATGAAGTTGTGGGTGTTCAAGCTAGTTTTATAAAAGGCAGAGGAACCAGAGATCAAATTGCCAACATCTGCTGGATCATGAAAAAAAGAAGAGTTCCAAAAAAACATCTATTTCTGCTTTATTGACAATGCCAAAGCCCTTTGACTGTGTGCATCACAATAAACAGTGGAAGCTTCAGAAAGAGACAAGAATACCTGACCACCTGACCTGTCTCTTGAGAAAAACATACTCAGGTCAGAAAGCAAAGGTTAGTACTGGATATGGAACAACAGACTAGCTCCAAATAGGAAAATGAGTACGTCAAGTATGTGTATTGTCACCTTGCTTATTTAACCTGTATGCAGAGTGCAGCATGAGAAATATTGGGCTGGAAGAAGAAAAAGCTGGAATCAAGATTACTGGGGGAAATATCAGTAACCTCACATATGCAGATGGTACCATTCTTATGGCAGAAAATGAAGAGGAACTATAAGGCCTCTTGATGAAAGTGAAAGAGGAGTGTGAAAATGTTGACTTAAAGCTCAACATTCTGAAAACAAAGATCATGGCATAAGGTCCCATCACTTCATGGGAAATAAATGGGGGAACAGTGGAAACAGTGGAAACAGTGTCAGAACTTACTTTTTGGTCTCTGAAATCACTGCAGATGGTGATTGCAACCTATATAGCAGAGTAAAAAGAAGAGACATTATTTTGCCAACATAATTCCACCTAGTCAAGGCTATGGTTTTTCCAGTGGTAATATTTGGATATGACATTTGAACTGTGAAGAAAGTTGAGAGCTGAATAATTTATCCTTTTGAAGGTAGATGTTGGAGAAGACTTCTGAGAGTCCATTGGACTGCAAGGAGGTCCATTCAGTCCATCCCTAAAGGAGATGAGACCTTGGTGTTCATTCGAAGGATTGATGTTAAAGTTGAAACTCCAATACTTTGGCCACCTCACCTGAAGATTTGAATCATTATATAAATATCTGATGCTGGGAGGATTGGGGGCAGGAGGAAAAGGGGATAACCGAGGATGAGATGGCTGGATGGCATCACCGAATCAATGGACATAGTTTGAATGAACTCCGGGAACTGGTGATAGACAGGAAGGCCTGACGTGCTACAATTCATGGGGCCACAAAGAGTGATAGACGGACGTACGATTGAAGTGAAGTGAGTGAGTGAACTGATTTTTTGTTGAGCATGCCATTGGTAATAGATGAAAGGAGCATGTGTACTAGAAACAGTTAAACTGATATTTAATGTGTTAAATCACTACACTCCTGTCTGACACTCAGCATCACAGAGATTGGCACCATTGTGTATTTTCAATCCATGGGATTCTCAGGTGGAAAAATATGAATGGATTGAAATGCTTAGTTCCAGGAAATCTTCCCAACCCATGGATTGAACCTGCATCTCTTCTGACTTCTGCATTAGAAGGCAGGTTCCTTAGTCCTAGTGCTACGGGGGCAACAATCAGTGTATATATATATACATAGTGTATTTTGCATAGTATATATATATATGTATATATACTAATGGAAATGTATGTGTGTGTGTGTATGAGTAGAGATAAATATTTACATGGTATACATATATGTGCCTATTAGAACATATCACTGTAGGCACATAATTTTAAAGATACATATATACATACATACATATTTATACTGAAACACCTATACATGCATATGTATATGTCAAAAGTTTAGGTACATAATTTTACTGTCTATAGGTAGCAGTATATATTTTTCAGGAGGTATATAACTGTAGGTATGTACTTTTGCCGAATCTGATGATTTCCTAAAAGTGCTTTCACTTACATTCACCTCAGAGAATTACCTATTTTCCCATGCAACTGACACTTTACAATATTGGTTCTTTAGGAATGTCTTGTTTAATTTTCCACACATTAACAAATTTGCAAACATGTATCCCATATTTAACTTTTGGCTCAATTTCTTTGTTTTCAGAGAATATATATGGTTGATTTAAAATACTAAGACTTGAGTTATGCCTTAATGTAAAGACACTTTTCTGAGAATATTCCAGAGAATGTTTAGATACATATGGAAATATATATGTGTGTGTATATGAATATACATAAATATTTACACAGTATACATATATATGCCTATTTGAATATATCACTGTAGGCACATAATTTTAAATACACATATGTACATATATTTTACCCTTCCTTGATCCAAGTCCTTCTGGTCTTGTTCTTCAAATTTAAATTTTGCATTCCATTTCCTGTCTCTCTGGGATTTGTACTAAACCTGCTTTAGGTATTTTAACATTACTTTAGGTCATCTGTATGTCCTGTTGAGGTAGAAGCACATAGTCACCTTCTGTGAGAGTATAAGAATCTTTGTAGAGATGGTAACTTTTTCTGAGGTTTTAGAGAATAGAGTACACTGTGATCCAATAAATTTGTCAACCATATCTGTAAACAAAGGATGCTGCATTCGTCAAGTAATAAGCCATTGCAACCATCCATAAATGTGGAACCTGAGGAAACTCTTGTTGAAATCAGGTTGCCCACGATCAAGTCTTTAGTTACTGCAGCTGCCAGCAGTGTTGTCCATTGCCCAAAGAACTGACTTGAGACAAAACAACAGATACTAGCCCTAATTAAGGTGCTTATCAAAGGAATTATTTCAAGGAGCACAGATTCTTGCATCTTCCCATAGGTAGAAAATATCTCAATTTATTCATTTGAGGTGTCCAGTTTTTCTTTCATTGACCATAATATTCAGACTTTCTCTGATCGTTGTACCAAAACTTCTGTAAAACCTGGACCCTCCTATCCTTCTTCAGAGCAGTCTTTTTGCAATACATGAGAAGTTGGTCCTCATGATTAAGTGCTTCTTATGATGAAAGGCCTGAGGGAGAAATACTAATTCACAACTTTTGGGCTATGCATATTTCCCAGTCAGTAGCACAACATTGTAGAATTGCAATATAAGGGATTCTTGTGTACCACCTTAATTTTAACCTATGTTTGCTAATTCATACTTAGCATAGTTTTAAAAGTCAAAGGTCTGCTATTACTTATTAAAACTTGAAGGGATTCATGGTTTCATAAACTGGTGACATCAGTTTATGAAAACATATAACCATATATGTTTACTTTACTTTTAGAAACCCCTTCTTTACTTTTAGAAACGGACAAATTACTGAAGTGAAAGGACACAAGTGTAGAGTCTGAATATATTCTGGCTAACTTAGCTCTGCAATTGTCTTTTTTTTTTTTTTTCCTTTGCTTTGTCTAGACATACTAAAGTAGTCTTGCATACACATTTTACTTGACACGCATTGAGATGCTTAACCTGTCACTTGCACAACTTAGTCAATGACTGATTTTCTTTCTTCACATGAAGTAAAACATTAAACTTGTAGCATATAATTAATTTACAATGTTGTGTTTGTTTCTGCTGCCCAGGAAAAAATAAAATAAAATAAATTAATCAGTTGTTAGGAAATATAGCTGAGCCTCCCTTTTGAACAGTCCTCCCATCTCTCTCTTGGACCTCGTATCCTACCACACAACCCACTCAACTGGAGCAATCCATAGCACTAGCTACCTACTACATGCTTGATATATTACATATGTCAGTGCAATTTATTCAATTCATTCAATTCTCTCCTTCTCACACTGTGTTCACAAGTCTGTTTTCTATGACTACATCTCTTCCATCTATCTCTTTGTCCACCATCCAAATGAATTCTTCAGCAATTGTTTTCTAGATTCCACTTATAAGCATTAATATGCAATGTTGGTCTTTCTGTTTTTTAAATTATTATTATTATTTCACTGTGTAATAGGCTCTAGATTCATCTGCACCTTTACAAATAATCCAACTTTGTTCCTTTCTATGAGTGAGTAATTTTCCATCCTATATATATATATATAACATAACGTCTTTATCCATTCTTCGTTCGATGGGCACTGAGGTTGTTTCCCTTTATTGGCTACTCTAAAAGGTCTTGCAGTGTTTACTGGCATACATATCTATTTTTCATTAAGTTTTTTTTTTTTTTATCACACATAGTGGGATTGTTGGGTTGAAACATAGTTTTATATCTGGTTATCTAAAAACACCCATAATGTTTGGATTTGTGGCAGTATTCATTTATATTCCTAACAACAGTGCAAGAAGGCAGGAGGATTCTCTTTTCTTCACATCATTTCCTTCATATAGTATTATGAAATCATACACACACACACACACACACACACACTCACATATACAAATATTTACTTCTTTTTTTGGTTGTTAAAAAACTCAGTCGCTGTATGTGGAATGTAATTCCATGACCAAGGATCAAACTTGGGACCCCTGCACTGGAATCATGGTATCTTAGCCACTGGACCAGCAGAGTAGTCCCTTGTTTCAGGCTTTTTTTTTTTTTTTTAATGACGGAGATTTTTAATGGTGCGAGGCGATATGTCATTGTAGTTTTGGTTTGTGTGCCTTTCTTATGTTGAGGTAGTTTTTCCTATGTTTCATTTTTGCAGAGTTTCTATCACAAAAACTTGGTGGATTACATCAAAGATTTTCAGCTTCTATTGAGGTGATCATACTGTTTCATTCTTTCACTAAGCATTGATATGCAGCTACTGATCAAACCCCCACTTAATAATGGTGTTCAATCCTTTTAAGGTATTGGTGGAAATTTTTGCTCATATTTTGCTAAGGATGTTTGCCTCTGTTCATCTATGTGATATTGGGCTCTTTCTTTTTCTGTATTATATCGATGTTAGTATCAGGTTGATGGTGACCTTGCACCATGTGTTGGTGGGTTTTTCTTCCACTCTAGAATTTTGGAGAAGATTCAGAAGTGAATGTATTAGCAGTTCTCTGATTGGTTCATAAAATTTTCATGTAAACCCATCTGGCTTTAATTTTGTCCACTGGAAAAATTTCATCATATTTTCTATATTAGTGCTTGCAATTGCTCTATTAATATTTTGTGTTTCTTCTTAGTTGAATTCCTGAGCATTTGTCCATGGATTTCAGGTTCTATATTTTATTGACTTTTAATTCTTTGCTGTACTCTCTTATGCTTCTTTGCTATTTCTGTGGTATCAGTTATAATGCTATCCTTGTCATATCAAATTTGCTTGAAGTGTTTGCCTTTTTTTTTTTTTTTTTTGGTAAGTCTGGACTATGAATCATCTATTTTGTTTATCCTCTCCAAGAGACTTCTTTTAGTAATACTGATTTTGGCTAATTTTTCATCATTTAATTATTTAATTTCTGCTCCGATTTTTCTCGTTTTATCTTCTATTCACTTTGGGGAATTTTGTCTGCATTTTCTTCTTTCTATAAATGCTTTCGATTTAAACTTATGTTGATTACTTGAGATGTTGTTCCGTTCCGTTCAGTTCAATTCAGTTCAGGTACTCAGTCGTGTCTGATTGTTTGAGACTCTGAATCACAGCATGCCAGGCCTCCCTGTCAGACTCCCGGAGTTCACTCAAATGCACGTCCATTGAGTAGGTGATCCCATCCAGCCATCTCATCCTCTGTCATCTCCTTCTCCTCCTGCCCCCAATCCCTCCCAGAATCAGGGTCTTTTCCAATGAGTCAACTCTTCGCATGAGGTGGCCAAAGTATTGTAATTTGAGCTTCAGCATCAGTTCTTCCAATGAACACCCAGGACTGATCTCCTCTAAGATGGACTGGATGGATCTCTTTACAGTCCAAGGGACTCTCAAGAGTCTTCTCCAACATCACAATTCAAAATCATCAATTCTTCAGCACTCAGCTTTCTTCACAGTCCAACTCTCACATCCTTACATGACCACTGGAAAAATCATAGCCTATACTAGACGGACCTTTGTTGGCAAAGTAATATCTCTGCTTTTTAATATACTATCTAGGTAGGTCATAGCTTTCCTTCCAAGGAGTAAGCATCTTTTAATTTCCTGGCTGCAGTCACCATCTGCAGTGATTTTGGAGCCCCCCAAAACAAAATCTGACACTATTTCCACTTTCCCCCCATATATTTGCATGAAGTGATGGGACCAGATCCCATGATCTTTGTTTTCTGAATGTTGACCTTTAACCCAACTTTTTCACTTTCCTCTTTCACTTTCAACAAGAGGCTTTTTAGTTCCTCTTCAGTTTCTGCCAAAAGGGTGGTGTCACCTGTATATCTTAGGTTATTGATATTTCACCCTGCAATTTTGATTCCTGCTTGTGTTTCTTTCAGCGATGCTATTCTCATGGTGTACTCTTCATATAAGTTAAGTAAGCAGGGTGAACGTATACAGCCTTGACATACTCCTTTTCCTATTTGAGATGTGTAGTATTTATCAACTTCACTCTTTTACTGCTTTAGTATGCTCCATAAATTTCAAATAATCATGTTTTTGATATTACTTGCTTCATCTTTTTTTTTTTTCCTGTTTCTCTCTGATTTTATCAGTGATCTCTTGACCATGTAGAGGAGTATTTTTTAGCCTAGATGGATTCATGTCTTTCACAGCTCCTGCCCCCAAACTATGCTATGTAAATCATACCATTTTGTTTAAATATATAGATATAGATATAGATATAATTACCATTATCTTAAATTTATCAAGGCTAGATTTGAAATACAGTTTGTGATTTATTCTGGTGATAATTCATTTTGACTTTACAAAAATGTATATTCTGCTGTGTTTGGATGAAATATCCTATAAGTATCAACTAACTTTGTCAGGTCTCTTGTGCCTTTGAACGCCTGTGCTTCATTTTTTTAAATAAATTTATTTATTTTAATTGGAGGTTAATTACTTTACAATATTGTATTTTTTTTTTCATACATCAACATGAATCCGCCCCAGGTATAGTTGTGTTTTTTTTTAAACTTCATTTTTAAATTGGAGGATAATTTGTTTCCAACATTATATTGGCTTCAGCAGTACAACAGGGTGCATTAGCCTATGTAGACCAATGTCCGTTTTTGTGTTTTTAATTATTTGCTGTTAGTTATTCATTTTTCTAAGCCCTTCAGAAATATTTCTCGTCTTTTGTCCATCCTATTTCTCGAATGTTTTATCACCTTTACTACCATTACTTCCGAGTCTTTTTCAGGGACCCTGCCCATTTTTTTCTTTCATTACATTTTGAGCTTTTACCATGTTCCTTTGCCCACAACATATTTCTCTGTCTTCACAATTCCTTACTTACTGTGTTAATGGTTATTTCTTTCCAGACTGTTGGGTTATAGTTATTGCTCCAAGTCTCCACTCCAAGTCAATAAAGTTGGTTGAGTGACTAGTGTGGGCTTTGGAGTGAGAGATACTGACAATGATATTTTTAAGTCTGCAGCTGAGTCTTCCCTCTCTAATGGTGGTGCCATGTCTGTTCATGTCATTTGTAGGTGTCTATGGGATTAGTCTGATAGTAGTCAGTCTATCTGCTGATGATTTGGTTTGTATATCTGTCCTGCTTGTTGTGTGGTGTGAGACATCAGCCCTGGGTTGTGCAGGCAGTTGGGTGGAATGCATCTTAGATTAAGAAGGAGGTCTTCATGGAGAATGTCACCAGTTAATATGCACTGTAGACAGGAATTCTCTGGTGTCCCATGAATCTGGTCTCAGTGCTGACACCTGAAAAGATCAGGCCCATCTAATGCTCAGAGAGCCACAGTAAGAGATGACATAGTAAGTGGTTGAGGATATTAAAAAAGTAACACGATAAATTGCAAAATAAAATAAAAGGTACCACAAACAACAAACATTACAGAGAGGACAACAGTTTAATAAAGGAAAGCAATAAAGTAAATCTCAAGGTAGAAAATGACATCAAAGCAGAGTGTTAACTGAAGAATAAAGAATACAATTATGAAAAGAGATTAGATACAGCTCCCACAGAATAACAGAAAATCCCAGTTAATATTGAAATGCACACCTGTTTAAAAAAAAAATGAAGAGAAGCAACAACAACAAAAGCCACAGAAAATATGAAACCAAAATAAGAGCAGAAATAGTTCTATAAAAAATAAAAATATGGTTGAAATAATCTTAAAAGACCAAATCAATGTATAGTAACAAAGTAGCCTACAACAAAGAAAAATAGTACACCAAGAACACAATAATTCAATGCGACAAAAGAATAAAACATATTTCCTAGTGTCTCATCTGTCAATGTCCCAGTCCCCAACAGGAGCCAGAGGACAACTACACCTCTTTGGGAAGCTCTCCAATATGGAGAGAACTGGACTCTGGATCTAAAGACAGCTCTGATTCAAAAGTCCTATAATATCTGTGGAGTTTAACAGCTGCCTGAGCCTGGGCAATTTCTTTTGTTTGGCCTCTTCATCTTTTGATGTATTCCATAGATACAAGGTCTGTGTCATTAACCGTGTATATTTAGTCTGCAGCATGGTTGAAAGATTTCCAATCCTCTTCCTTAATGGCTCATCTCTGGGTCTCAGGTGTAATTTTTACCCTTCCTCACATGTGGTCAACAAAGGAGTCTGCCCTGAGAAACTTGTGGAGCACTGGGGTCTGCCTTGGTGAGCACAGGATGTGGTACAGATACTTGGAGTGCTGAAACCTTGGTGGTGCCAATTATGAATAGGAGCCATGAGCCAGGGGCTGGAGAGATTTGGCCTTAATAGGATGCTTTCCTAGCCTGTGTTTGCAGGCACATTAATGGTACTTCTGGCTCGTCTTTCTCTATTGCCTTGTAGTAGATGTTAACAGGTGGGAAGAGGATGGGCTACAAAGGTATCTCTACCTCCTAAGTGTGACACAGCAGTAAGATACTGTCTCTTTGTCAGTTTTGGAATTATCCAAAAGCATTTTCCACTACACCACTACTCGAACGTGCTGTGCCAGGCCATTTCCACATAACCAGCAGCAGTCCTCTCCCAGGATGGCTATCTAAATCCCGTGTCCAGCTTCCAGATCCCATGCACACTGGTTGAGCTGCATTGCAGTTTGGGCAATATAGGGCCACAACACACGTGTGAATCTCACATTACACACATTATATTTCATCAGCTGTTTTACCTTGCTTCTTTGTAGCCCAAAGAATTTGCCCTTTAGTGAAGGGGCTTGCCTCATTCTGGAAATCTCTTTCCTGCTTCTCCATCTCCCACCACAAGGCACAGGTTTTGTCTTGCTTCCTCTTACCCTCCTTCTCCCATCTTAATTCTTTTCCACCCAGGTATCCCTGAAACCCACATGGGACACTGTGGTGACTAGGGTCTTCTCCTAGTAGTTATCTGATGCTGTTGGAGAACTATTGTCTATGTAGAAATATATGTGATCCATTCATTGACAGAGATCCATTTTATATCCTCCTACATGTCACCCTTCTTGAAACTTCTCAGGATTTCCTGGCAAGCTTGAATATTCTTTTTTCCTTGATAGTAAAACAGAAACATTAATTGAGATGAATTAATCTGTTTGGTAACAGGTTGCATATATACATGCATACATGGTAGTATTTTGACTTCCAACATGCAATCAAGCATATTGTGTTGTTGGTTTTGTTTTTATTTCCCCCTTGGAAACGCCTCTTAATGAGGAATTGTCATCAGCATGAAGAAATGTGGAACTTTCCAGATAAAATATAATAACATAATAGGGCTCAAAAAGTCAGCACTTCAAAATATCTAGCTATTTTTTGAACATTCCTAACATTTCCCCAGAGTACAGATGTCTGATTTCGGATTTCCAACTTTAACTCCATTCAGTGGGTGTCAAAGGTCAGAGACTGCCATGGACATAATTTAATTCTTGTAGAATAAGATGGTAAGTTCATCGAAAACTACCAGTTGGTACGTGACTACTTGATCAAGAGAGAAAAGAACAACAGCAACAATGACCAAAAAATAAAATATAAAACAAACACAATAATGTGTAGCTAATGTTTTAATAGTAAGAGTTGCATATGAATTGATGTTCATATCATAGAAAAATCAAGGGGATACCATACATCCATCTATATCTGCTTAATTGTCTCTGGTAATGACTTGGACACTATGAATCACACACTAACCAATAAATAAATAAATAATTTTGGAAAATTCTTAGAAATAAAAATACCAGAATTCCTTACCTGTCTCCTGGGAAATATGTATGCCAGTAAAGGTGTAACAGTTAGAACTGGACATGAGACAATGGACTGGTTCAAAGTCGAGAAAGGAATAAGTCAAAGCTATATGTTGTTTCCCTGTTTATTTATCTTCTGTGCAGAAAACATCATGATAAAATAAAATCCTAGGTGAAGCACAAGCTAGAAACAAAATTTATGTGGGAGATATGGATAAACTAAGTTATCCCAATGACAACACCCAAATGACAGAAGAGCAATAGGAACTAATGTGCCTCTTGATGAAGGTATTATCTGTTTCAAGCACAGACATCTGAAATGAGATATCCTTAAATAAAATATGAAATTCTGTTTCATATCTGAAAACCTAGATGTAGATTTCAGAATGTGATATATAAAATTCTGTATTATTCACATATACAAATCTGGAGACAGAGTTTCCAACTTGAAATATGGAATGTTCTGTCCACCTCACATGAAAGTATGGACACATAATTTTCTGCATGTAATGTGGAATTTTTCATGTTAGAGTTATGAAAATCTAGATACAGATTCTTTGACAGGAATTAAGAAAATATTTATTTCACGTATCAAAACATGGTCACAGGTCTTCTCACATGAAATATGGAATTTTTTCATATTTCTCATTTGAAAATCTTTGTGCTGTCTTTCCTTCATGAAATACTGTATAGTGTCTATTTAACATTTGAAAAACTTTCATTAATTTTCCTACAAGAGATATTGAATTTTCCCACAGATTTTCATGCTTGAGCCATGAAATTCTCTATATTTCCATCAAGAAAGTTTGAATGAAGGTCTTCTGTTATAAGATTTGAATTCTGTTTATTTACATTCAAAAACCTTGAGAGAAATGTTCTCATATGAAATATGAAATTTCAATCATTCACATATGAAATTTTTCCAGATTTGTACACATGAAATAGAGAATTTTCAAGGATTCAGAAATTAAGATTTGAACTAAGCCGTGAAATATCAAACAGCTATATTTCTTGTATTTCCTGTATAACAAACAGAGTTCTCTGTATTTCTTTGATGAAAGTCTGTGTGAAAATTTCCTAACATGAAATAGTGCATTAATATATTTTACACATGTAAAATCTAAACCCTTATGATTATACAATAGAAGTGATAAATACATTCAGGAGATTCTATCTGATAGAGTGCCTGAAGACCAATGCGTGGAGGTTTGTGATATTGTACAGGAAGCAGTGGTCAAGACATTCTCCATGAAAAAATAAAAATGCAAAATGACAAAGTGACGAGGCCTTACAAAGAATGGAGAAAAGGAGAGAAGCTAAACGAAAGGGGAAAAAGGAAAACTATACACATTTGAATTAAGAGTCCCAACGAATAACAAGGAGAGAAAGAACCTTCCTCAGTCATCAATATGAAGAAAAAAAAGGAAAAAACAAGAAATAAATGCAATGGGAAAGCCTACAGATCTCTTCAAGGAAATCAGGGATACCAAGGCAAAATATCATGCAAAGAGGGTCACAATAAAGGAGATAAATTATACAGACTTAACAGAAGCAGAAGCTACTAAGAGAGGTGGCAGGAATACACAGATAAATTATGCACAAAAGATCTTCATGACCCAGTTAAGCACGATGGTGTGATCACTCATCTAGAGCCAAAGTCCTGAAATGAGAAGTCAAATGGGACTTAGGAAGCATAACTACAAACAAAGCTCGTGGAAGTGATGGAATTCAGTTGAACTATTTCAAATTCTAAAAAATGATGCTGTGAATGAGCTGACCTTCATATGCCAGCAAATTTGGCCAGAGAAATGGAAAATAGTTTTCATTCCATCTGAAAAAAAAAAAAAAAAAAAAAAGGCAATCCAAAGAATGTGCAAACTACCGCTTAAATGCACACATCTCTAACACTCGCAAAGTACTGCTCAAAATTCCCCAACCCAGGCTTCAAGAGAATGTGAACCATGAGCTTTCAGATGTTGAAGTTCAATTTAGAAAGGGCAGAGGAATCCGAGATCAAATTGTCAACACCTGTTGGGTCTCAAAAAAGCAAGAGAACATCAGGAAAGCATCTACTCCTATTTGGCTATGCCAAAGACTTTGACTGTGTAGATCACAACAAAACGTGGAAAATTCTTCAAACATGGAACTACTAGAGCATGTTACATTCCTCCCAAGAAATCTGTGTGCAGGTCAAGAAACAACAGTATGAGAAAGACATAGAACAACTGACTAGTTCCGAGTTGGGAAAGGAGTATGTCAAGGCAGTATATTGTCACCCTCTTTATTGAACTTACATGTAGAAATCATCATACAAAATTCCACATTGGGTGAAACAGGGTTTTCAATCTAGGTTGCTGGGAGAAATGTCAGTAACGAAGCATATGCAGATGACATGAGTCATATGGCAGAATATGAAAAGAACTACAGAGCCTCCTGAGGAAAGTGAAAAAGGAGAGTCAAAAATGTGACTGAAAGCTCAACATTCAAATGAGAACCGTCGCATCCAGTCCCATCGCTTCAAGGCATAAATATGGGGAAACAATGGAAACATTGAGCATCTTTATTTGGGAGGGTTCTGAAATCACTGCAGATGGTGACTCTTGTCATGAAATTAAAATATGCTTTCTCCTTAGAAAGAAAGTTATGACCAGGCTGGACAGCATATTATGAAGCAGAAAAAGTTCAGTCCAGTCAAAGCTATGTACAGAGGTTAGAATTGGATTACTTAGAAAGTTGACCTTCAAAGATTGAATGCTATTGAAATGTGGTGTTGAAGAAAACTCTTGAGAATCCCTTGGAGTGATAGGAGACGAAAGGGGTCAATTTTAAAAGAAAATCAGTCCTGAAGACTGTTTGGAAGGGTTGATACAGAAACTGGAACTTGAATAATTTGGCCACCTAATATGAAGGAATGACTCATTGGGACGGAGCCTGATGCTGAGAAAGATTGAAAGCTGGAGGAGAGGGCGAAGACAGAAGATGAAATACTCACTGACTCGATGGGCATGGGTTTGAGCAGGCTCTCTGAGTTGGTGATGGAAATAGAAGCCTGGCATGCTGCAATCCATGGCATCAGAAAGAATCAGACACGACTGAGTAACTTAATGGAACTCACCTTTACTTAGGTTCTCAGCTAAAGGAAAATGGTAAAAAACTCTTACCATCAGCTGATAATCCTCACATTTCCTAATGTTCCCTAAGATATTTCACGGTTTCCTCAGAAACTCAGCCAGGATTACCATTTTTTTTCTCTTATATGTGTAAAGATTCCTTGGAAATAATGGAAGAGGCATAATTTACAGAAAGTGGTAGAAGAAAGTAAGCACATCAGGAAAGCAGCATGACATTGTCAAAAAGATACAGTACTCTCCTTTAATTCTTCCCACTGATTTCCTTATAAATCCTGAGGGTAAGACCTGACCAGTCCTGAGGACTGCTCTTTGCAAAGGGCAGTGATCAAGACATTGCCTACCTATTGCTTTAGTGATGACACAAAGCAAGCCCATCATAGTAATCATGCCTCTGTTAACTTCCCCTAACCAAGACAATAGGCTGCAGTAGCCACTGGGGAGCTTAGAGGATCACAAGGACTCCCACAACAGTTGGAGCCGCCTGGGACTTTACCACAGAGGGTTGGCCAGATGTGATGAGGTCACCTTATTCATGACAAAAATTCTCATCTATGGCCATCGGTCTTACTGCCACCCTTCTGGATATGTGAGAACCCCAAAAACCATGATTCTACCTTGCAAAGTATATAAGTGTGAGTGGAGCATAATTGTCCCCCATTATAATTGTGTTACTGTTAATTTCCCCTTTCCAACTTGCTTGCATTTTCCTTATATGTTGAGATGCTCCTAAATAGCACAAAGTACTAGTTACACTGTTATATATAAGCATTACACTCATTAATAATGGAATCACCTTTTCTCCAGTGCCCAAAAACATCCTCCAGGATAGATTGAATCCTGTTCCATAAAGCTACCCTTGGTAAATTCAGCAAGAAGAAAAGAAAAAGAAACAATTTCAACACCTTTTCCATTCACAATGAAGTAAGATTAGGTGTCAACTTCAGAGGAAAACAAAATTAAAAATCCAAACATATGGAGGCTAAATCACACAGATCTGAATAACCAACAGATCACAAAAGAAATAAAAATGGAAATCAAATGTAATTCAAACAAATGAAATTAAAAGGATGACAACCCAAAAGCTTTGGACTCAGTAACTAGCAGTGTTAAGGAGATGCATAGCATATACGCCTGCCTGAAGGAAGAAGAGGAATATCAAAGAATCAGCCTACCTTTTCATCTAAAACAAACAGAAAAAGAAAAGAGTTTCCTCAAAATTTGTTGAATGAAAGGAATCATAAAAATCAGAGCAGAAATAAGTGAAAAAGAAACAAATGTGGCTATGGCAAAATTCTGTATAATGAATATGTTTCTTAAAAACAAAAATCAAAGACAAAATATTAGTCAGAGTGATCAAGAGAAATAAAGGGGGGCTGAAGAAGAAACACAATAATAAAATTAGAAATGAAAATGGAGAAATCACAACAGAAATCACAGAAACACAAAGGTCATAAGAGATTACTGTGAGAAATTATATGAATGGGCAACGTTGAAGAAATGGAAAAATACTTAAGAAAAAAATAACAGTTCATAACTGAAGGAGCAAGAAGTAGAAAATCTTAAGAGATGCACCAGAATCATGGAAATTAAAGCTCAAATAAAAAATATTTCAACAATCAAAAAACCATGACCAGATAGTTTCACAAATGAATCCTGCATTTTTTTTTTCATATAATTTACCAAAAAAAGTTTTCAGTTCAGTTCAGTTCAATCACTCAGTCATGTCCGACTCTTTGCGACCCCATGAATCGCAGCATGCCAGGCCTCCGTGTTCATCATCATCTCTGGAGTTCACTCAGACTCACGTCCATCGAGTCTGTTTTGCCATCCAGCCATCTCATGCTCGGTCGTCCCCTTCTACTCCTGCCCTCAATCCCTCCCAGAATCAATCTTTTCCAATGAGTCAACTCTTCGCATGAGGTGGCCAAAGTACTGGAGTTTCAGCTTGAGAATCATTCTTTCCAAAGAAATCCCAGTTTTGATCTCCTTCACAGTGGACGGGTTGGATCACCTGCAGTCCAAGGGACTCTCAAGAGTCGTCTCCTTCTTTCAGGATTTTCCACATTTTTTTGTGATCCACACAGTCAAAGGCTTTGGCATAGTCAATGAAGCAGAAATAGATGTTTTTCTGGAACTCTCTTGCTTTTTCCATGATCCAGTGGATGTTGGCAATTTGATCTCTGGTTCCTCTGCCTTTTCTAAAAACAGCTTGAACATCAGGGAGTTCACGTTTTATGTATTGCTGAAGTCTGGCTTGGAGAATTTTGAGCATTACTTTACTAGCATGTGAGATGAGTGAAACAAATACTTAATCAACTCAAATACTTCAGGAAAATTGCAGAGGGGGGTAAACTCCCCATCTCAATCTACGAGGCCACAATCACTCTAATACCAAAAGTAGACAAAGATACAGCAAAGAAAGCAAACTACAGGCCAATATCACTACAGATATTGGTAAACTTGAATATAGAAAATTTCCTGCAACTTCTAGCAAACAGAATCCAAAAACATATTGAAAAAGTCATACATCATTCCCTTAAACACACACTGGCTTCATCCCAGAGATGCAAGGACTCTTCAATATTTGCAAATAAAACAATCAATATGATACACCATGTTAAAGTAAAAGATTAAAAACCATATGATTATTTCAGTAGATGCAGAGAAAGTATTTGACAATTTTCAACACATATTTATGATAACTCTTCAGAAAGCAGGTATAAAAAGAACATATCTCAACACTTTAAAAGCCTTATATGACAAAAAACACAGCAAACAGTATCTTCAATGGTGAAAAATGGAAAGCATTTCCTATAAAATCAGGCACGAGACAAGGGTGCTCATTCTCACAATTATTTAACATTGATTTGAAAGTCCTGGCCAAAGCAGTCAGAGAAGAAAATGAAATAAAAAGGAATCCAGGATGTTAAAAAAAGAAAGGAAACCCTCACTGTTTGCAGATGACATGATATTCTACATAGAAAGCCCTAAAGACATCACAAGGATATTTCTAGAGCCAAGTGATGAATATGAAAATGTTGTGGGTTATAAATTATTACACAGAACCCCTTGCATTGCTATATATGAACAATAAGAGAACAGAAAGATAAATTATGCAAACAATCCTGTTCACCATTGCAGTGAAAATAATAGCATACTTAGGGGTAAATTTACATAAACAAAAATAATTACATGTATTCATAGAAAACTGTTAAACAATGATAACAGAAACAAAAAATGAGATAAACAAATGGACAATTTTACAAGGTTGATGGACTTGAAGAAACATTATAGTGAAAATGAACATACAAAGTATATGATACAATCTGTAGGTTCAATGCAACCCTTATCAAGTTACCAATGGTATTCTTCAGAGAACTAGAACAAATACTTTTTCAGTATGTATACTTTCACAGTAAGTACAGAAACACAAGGAAACCTCTAATAGCAAAAGCAATCTTGAGAAAGAAGAATGGAAATGTCAGAATCAACCTGCCTGACTTCAGAATACACTACAAAACTACACTCCTCAAGACAGTAGCACAAAGACAGAAATCTAGCTCAATGGAAGGAAATAGAAAGCCTAGAGATGAATCCTCTCATCCATGGACGTCATAATTTTGACAAAGGAAGCAAGAATATACAATAGAGAAAAGACAATCTCTTTAACAAATGGTGCAGGAAACGATGACCAACCAGCTGTAAAAGAATGAAACCACAACCCTTCCTAACACCATATGCAAAACTAAACTCAAAATGGATTAAATGCTCCCCAGACAGGCATTTTGCTTTCTTGCATTTCTTTTTGTTAGGGGTGGTCTTGATTCTTATCTACTGTGCAATGCCATGAACCTCCATCCATAGATCATCAGTCATGCTGTCTATCAGATCTAGTCCCTGAAATCTTGGCTTGGGTATTAGGACTCTGCAGAGGATGACTTTGGTTGATCCTGTCACTGCTCTTGGTCCCACAGTGTTAGGGTGACAGGATAAGCTGGGTTTTCTCACCTGGAGGCTGGAAGGAAACAAACACTTTGAAAGGGCCTCTGGACAGTAAATGGCAGACATCAATTTTTGTGGCACTGATGAGTTATGGCATTTAGCATGATGCTGTCCCTTTGTATCTCTATATTAATGATGCTTCATCTGTAAATTTCTCTCCATAGGGAGAAGTCAATTCTTAAATATGGAATTCGCTGAATGTTACATACTGACATGTGGGAAAAATTTTGCTACATGAAGCATCAGTTCAGTTCAGTTCAGTTGCTCAGTCGTGTCCAACTCTTTGCGACCCCATGAATTGCAGTACGCCAGGCCTCCCTGTCCATCACCAACCCCCAGAGTTCACTAGGACTAAGGTCCATCGAGTCAGTGATGCCATCCAGCCATCTGATCTTCTGTCATCCCCTTCTCCTCCTACCCCCAGTTCCTCCCAGTATCAGATACTTTTCCAATGAACCAACTCTTCTCATGAGGTGGCCAAAGTACTGGAAATTCAGCTTCAAAATAATTCCTTCCAAGAAATCCCACGGCTGATCTCCTTCAGAATGGACTTGTTGTATCTCCTTGCAGTCCAAGGGACTCTCAGGAGTCTTCTCCAACACCACAGTTCAAAAGCATCGATTTTTCGGCGCTCAGCCTTCTTCACAGTCCAACTCTCACGTTCATACATGACCACTGGAAATACCATAGCCTTGACTAGACGGACCTCTGCTGGCAAAGTAATGTCTCTGCTTTTGAATATGCTATCTAGGTTGGTCATAACTTTTCTTCCAAGGAGTAAGCGTCTTTTCATTTCATGGCTGCAGTCACCATCTGCAGTGATTTTGGAGCCCAGAAAGAAAGTCTGACACTGTTTAAACTGTTTCTGCATCTATTTCCCATGAAGTGATGGGATCAGATGCCATGATCTTCGTTTTCTGAATGTTGAGCTTTAAGCCAACTTTTACACTCTCCACTTTCACTTTCATCAAGGGGCTTTTTAGCTCCTCCTCACTTTCAGCCCTAAGGGTGGTGTCATCTGCATATCTGAGGTTATTGATTTTTTTCCCAGCAATCTTTGATTCCACCTTGTGTTTCTTCCAGTCCAGCGTTTCTCATGAGGTACTTTGCATATAATTTAAATAAGCAGGGTGACAATATACAGCCTTGACGTACTACTTTTCCTATTTGGAACCAGTCAGTTGTTCCATGTTAAGAGGTAGGTCAGGTCGTCTGGCATTCCCATCTCTTTCAGAATTTTCCACAGTTTATTGTGATACAGAGTCAAAGGCTTTGGCATAGTCAATAAAGCAGAAATAGATATTTTTCTGGAACTCTCTTGTTTTTTGCATGATGCAGCGGATGTTGGCAATTTGATCTCTGGTTCGCCTGCCTTTTCTAAAACCAGCTTGAACATCTGGAAGTTCACAGTTCACATCTTGGCTTGGAGAATATTGAGCATTATTTTACTAGCATGTGAGATGAGTGCAATTATGTGGTATGTTGACCATTCTATGGCATTGCCTTTCTTTGGGATTAGAATGAAAACTGACCTTTTCCAGTCCTGTGGCCACCACTGAGTTTTCCAAATTTGCTGGTATATTGAGTGGGTCACTTTCACAGCATCATCCTTCAGGATTTGAAATATAGAACTCGGTATTTCATATATGAATACACGCATGTAATTTTCCTCTGGGAAATATGAAATTCTCCTTATTTCACCTGGGAAAATGACAGCAAAAGCTTTAGAAGACAAAACTGGAATTCTCTATATTTATTATGAAATATGCATTCATGTTTTCACACTTGAAATTAGGAATTTTATGCTTTACTCATGTGAAAAACAGGGTCTTATGTTTTATCCATGTATTGTGGATTTTTGCTTGTTTCACTTATGAACATCTGGCTATTGATTTTAGCACACAAAAGATTGAATTTTTATTTTTATGCATATGTAAATTGGGCACTGATATTCCTCTATTAAATATGGAATACTCTATATTGCACGTATGAATATCTAGACAGAGATTTACCCCATCAAATATCAAATTTTCTATATATCATTCAGGAAAAGGTAGGTCATGATTTTCCTACATGAATTATTCACTTCTCTATATTTCAAAAGTGAAAACCTCAGCATATATTTTCCTACATGAAATATGGATTTCTCTATTTTTGACCTTTTAAACTCTAGGCACTCCAGGATATATCACATCCTGGACCATAAATCTAGCTTAGGTAAATTTAAAGAGTAATGAAGTAATTCCAAGCATCTTTTCTGACCACAGGGTGTCAAGTTTGGATACCAATTACAGGAAAACAAAACTAAACTAAACGAAATAACTCTAAAAATCCCAATATATGTAGGCTGAACAACAAATTTCTGTATAAGCAGCAAATCAGAGAAGAATTAAAACATGAAATCAGCATATGCACAGAAATAAACAAAAACAAAATAACCCCAAACTAATGGGACATTGTAAAACCGGTGCTAAGCAGAAGAATCATACCAATACAGGCTTACCTCCAGAAACAATAAATAAGTTAAATAAATCAACTAAGTGTACACATAAAGCAAATAGAAAAGTAAGAAATTAAGAATGCCAGGGCAAGTAGAAGGAAATAAATTGTAAAAATTAGGACAGAAATAAATTCAAAAGAAATAAATAGACCAAGAAAAATTTTAACAAAGCTAAAAGCTGGTTCTTTGAGAAGATAAATAAATTGAAAAACTATTAGCCAGAGTCATCAATAAACAAAGGGAGAGGAATCAAGTCAACAAAATCAGAAATGAAAATGGAGGAATTTCAACTAGCAACACAGAAATGCAAAGGATCATAAGAGAGAATTATCAGGAACTATGTGCCAATAAAATGGATGAGTAGGAAGATATGGACAAATGTTTAGAAAGGTATAACTTCCCAAAACTGAAGCAGGAGGAAATAGAAAATCTTAACAGACATGTCACAAGCACAGAAATCGAAACCGTAATCCGAAATCTTCCAGCAAACAAAAGCCCAGGACCAGACGGCTTCACAGCTGAATTCTACCAAAAATTTAGAGAAGAGCTAACACCTATTACACTCAAATTCTTCCAGAAAATTGGAGAGGAAGGGAAACTTCCAAACTCATTCTATGAGGCCACCATCCCCCTAACACCAAGTCCAGACAAAGATGACACAGAAAAAGAACTACAGGCCAATAACACTGATGATAGATGCATAATAGATGTAAAAATCTTTACCAAAATCCTAGCAAATATAATCCAACACCGTATTAAATAGATCATACATCATGACTAAATGGGCTTTATCAGAGGATTCTAAGATTTTTTAATATTCACAAGTCAATCAATGTAATACACCACGTTAACAGATTGAAGGATAAAAACCATATGATTATCTCAATAGATGCAAAGAAGGCCTTTGACAAAATCAACATCAATTTATGATAACAACCCTCCAAAAAGTAGGAATAGAATGAACATACCTCAACACAATAAAAGCTATATATGACAAAATCACAGCAAAGATGACCTTCAGTGGTGAAAAATTGAAAACATGCCCCCTAAAGTCAAGAACAAGAAAAAAGGGCCCACTGTCACCACTACTATTTAACATGGTTTCAGAAGTTTTAGCCATAGCTAAAGAAGAAGAAAATCACATAGCTAATCACAGAAGAAAAACAAAAGGAATCCAGATTGGGAAAGAAGAATTAAATCTCTCACTCTTTGCCAGTATCATGATCCTCTACATTGAAAACCCTAAGGACCCACCTGAAAATTACTAGAGCTAAGGAATGAATATAGTAAAGTTTCAGGATATAAAATGAACACCCAGAAGTCCCTAGCATACCTACACACTAACAATTAGAAAACAGAAAGACAATAAGGAAACATTCCCATTCACCATTGTAACGAAAAGAAGAAAATACTTAGGAATAAATCTACCTAAGGAAACCAAAGGCCTATATACAGAAAACTATAAAACACTGATGAAAGAAATCAAAGAGAACTTAAATAGATGGGGAAATGTACCATGTTCATGGATTGGAAGTGTCAATATAGTGAAAATGAGATTGCTTTACTGCCTAAAGCAATCTACAGATTCAAAGCAATCCCTATCAAGCTATCAATGGTATTTTTCACAGAACTATAACAACTAATTTCACAATTTGTATGGAAATAGCAAAAGACTCGAATAACCAAAGCAATCTTGAGAAAGAAGAATGGACCTGAAGGAATCAACCTGCTTGACTTCAAACTATGACTGTGTGGATCACAATAAACTGTGAAAAATTCTGAAAAAGACGGGAATACCAGACCACCTAACCTGCCTCTTGAGAAATCTGTATGCCGGTCAGGAAGCAACAGTTGGAACTGGACATGGAGCAACAGACTGGTTCCAAATAGGAAAAGGAGTACGTCAAGGCTGTATATCGTCACCCTGCTTACTTAACTTCTATGCAGAGTACATCATGAGAAACGTTGAACTGGACGAAACAAAAGCTGGAATCAAGATTGCCGGGAGAAATATCAATCACCTCAGATATGCAGATGACACCACCCTTATGGCAGAAAGTGAAGAGGAGCTAAAAAGCCTCTTGATGAAAGTGAAAGAGGAGAGCGAAAAGGTTGGCTTAAAGCTCAACATTCAGAAAACGAAGATCATGGCATCTGGTCCCATCACTTCATGGGAAATAGACGGGGAAACAGTGAAAACAGTGTCAGACTTTATTTTGGGGGGCTCCAAAATCACTGCTGATGGTGACTGCAGCCATGAAATTAGAAGACGCTTACTCCTTGGAGGAAAAGTTATGTCCAACCTAGACAGCCTTTTCAAAAGCAGAGACATTACTTTGCCGACTAAGGTCTGTGTAGTCAAGGCTATGATTTGTCCAGTGGTCATGTATGGATGTGAGAGTTGGACTGTGAAGAAGGATGAGCACCGAAGAACTGATGCTTTTGAACTGTGGTGTTGGAGAATTAGACAGCCTTTTCAAAAGCAGAGACATTACTTTGCCGACTAAGGTCTGTGTAGTCAAGGCTATGATTTGTCCAGTGGTCATGTATGGATGTGAGAGTTGGACTGTGAAGAAGGATGAGCACCGAAGAACTGATGCTTTTGAACTGTGGTGTTGGAGAAGACTCTTGAGAGTCCCTTGGACTGCAAGAATATCCAACCCATCCATTCTGAAGGAGATCAACCCTGGGATTTCGTTGGAAGGAATGATGCTAAAGCTGAAACTCTAGTACTTTGGCCACCTCATGCAAAGAGTTGACTCATTGGAAAAGACTCTGATGCTGGGAGGGATTGGGGGCAGGTGGAGAAGGGGATGACCGAGGATGAGATGGCTGGATGGCATCACTGACTCAATGGACGTGAGTCTGAGTGAACTCTGAGAGACGGTGATGAATAGGGAGGCCTGGCGTGCTGCGATTCATGGGGCCACAAAGAGTCGGACACGATTGAGCGACTGAATTGAACTGAATTGATACTACAAAGCTGTAATCATCAAGACAGTATGGTACAGGCACAAAGGCAGAAATAGATCAATGGAACAAAATAGAATGCCCAGAGGTAAAGCCACACACCTATGGACAACCTCTCTTTGACAAGGGAGCCAAGTGTATACAATGGAAAAAAAGACAATCTCTTTAACAAGTGGTGCTCGGAAAACTGGTCAACCACCTATAAAAGAATGAAACTAGCAATGAAGGAACATGTCATACTGTTCAGAATGGATACTATCCAAAAGTATACAAACAATAAATTCTGGAGAGGCTGTGGAGGGAAGGGATCCCTTTCACACTGTTGGTGAGACTGCAAACTACGATAAGAACTACGGAAAAAAGTGTAGAGGTTAGTTAAAAAAAAAAAAAGAAAGAAAGAAAGGAAACTGGAAACAGAGGCTCCATAGGACCTAGCAATCCCACTGGTGGGAATACACACCAAGGAAACCAGAATTGCAAGAAACATGTGCACCCCAATGCTCATCACCACACTGTTTATAATAGCCTGGACATGGATGAAACCTAAATGCCCATTGGGAGACATGTGGATAAGAAATCTTTGGGACATATGCACAATCGAATATTACTCAGCCATTAAAAAGAAATAATTTGAATCCGTGCCAATGAGGTGAATTAAACTGGAGACTATTCTACCGATTGAAGTAAGTAGAACAAAAAACACCAACACAGTATACTAATGCATATATATGGATTTTAGAAAGATGGTAACAATGACCCTATATATGAGGTAGCAATATAGACATGGATGTACAGAATAGTTTTTTGGATTCTGTAAGAGAAGGCGAGGGTGGGATGGTTTGAGAGGACAGCGTTGAAACATGTATATTATCATAAGTGAAACAGATCTCCAGTTTGGGTTGAATACATGAGAGAAGGTGCTCAGGGATGGTGCACTGAGATGATCGTGAGGAATGGGATCGGGAGAGAGGTGGAAGGAATGTTCAGCATCAAGAAAACATGTTAAACCCATGGCTGAATCATGTCAGTGTATGGAAAACATATTACAATATTTTAAAATAATTAGCCCCCGTTAAAATAAAAAAAATTTTAAAAATGTTCTTAAATAATTTAAAAAATAAAGCCTGCTGGACTTCTCCAGGGATCCAGTGGCTTTAGAATTTCCCTGACAACGCAGGAGAGATATGCTTGATCCTTGGTCTTAGGAGATGGCACATGCTACCAAAGTAGATGACCCCTTATTCCTGAACTACCTAACCTGGATGCCCTAGGGCTTCTGCTTTGCAATAGGAGGGAATACTATAAGAAGCTAGCTCACTGCAATAAGAGTAGTCCTCATTTACTGCCACTTCAGAAATTTTGTGCACAGCAATGAAGAAAGTGAAGCCATAGATAATTAAATAAATAAATTCTAAAAATTATAAATAAATACATTCTAAATTTTTAAATTTCTTCCATGTAATATGAATTCCTGTATTTCACTGAATATCTAGATGCTCAACTGACTGCTTGAAATATGAAATTCCTATATTTCAAATATAACAATCAAAGGCACTCTTCATAAATGAAATACAAATTCTCTACATTTCACATATAAGTCTTTTGGTATAGATATTCCTATATGATTCTCTAAATTTCACATAAGAACATATAGATGTCAATTGTATTTGAAAGTTGGAATTCTCTATAATTCAGGATGATTATACTTCCTATTGCAGATGAGGAATTCCCTAATTTTGTATGAAAATCTGGATGTAGATTTTCATAGATGAACAATGCAAATTGTTTCTCTATTTTTTTAATTTAAGTCTTAATTTAGCAATAAGCAGTTCATGATCTGGGCCATAGTCAGCTCGCAGTCCTGTTTTTGCTGATTATATATAGCTTCTCCATCTTTGACTGCAAAGAAAAGAATCAATGTGATGTCAGTCCTGAACATCTGGTGATTCCATGTGTAGAGTCTTCTCTTGTGTTGCTGGACTAGGGTGTGTGCTATACGCTGGACCAGGGTGTGTGCTATAAGCTGTGTGTTGTCTTGGCAAAATTCTGTTAGACTTTGACTGGATTCCATTTGCAATCCAAGGCCAAATTTGTCTGTTACTCCAGGTAACTTTTGACTTTGTACATATGAATTCCATTACTCAATGGTGAAAAATGACTTCTTTTTTTGGATGTTAGTTCTAGATGATCTTGTAAGTCTTCATGCAACTGTTCCACTTCATCTACTTCAGCATAACTGGTCAGTACAGAGATTTATATCACTGTGCTATTGAGTGGTTTGTCTTAGAAACGAACAGAGAACCTTCTGCTTGCTACACGTCTTATGATCTGTCACCTTCATCGCTTCATCACCTGTGGAAAGACACACATCCACACAGAAAACACACACACACACACAAACAGGCAACAAACTCACATATGTAGACACAAACTACATTTCAAGACACAGGGAAACAGGCAAACAGGGAACATGCATGTTTTTGTACCTGAAGAGGTAGTGCTTCATAGAGATTATGATGTTTTTATAAGAAAATCTCCTTTCTGATCTAAAATATGATATAGAGAAGTCCAACATACTAGATAGAAAACTAGCACCTAAGTGGTGATAGAGCAAATGCAGAACATTGCACATTTCACGGAACAAATTCTTTGTTTTGATATATGTTTCAGAAATTCAAACACTCTCTACTTTATGAATAAATGGTGATGTCCAGATTTTCATTTGTGAAATAGAGAGAATTGAAATTTCATACTGCTTCTCCTTATCTTCAGAAAGACATTGCCAAAATATTCAATTGTGAAATATACATATTTCCACATTTAATGGTAGAGAATCATCACCCAGATTTTCATACATGAGGTGCAGAGGATTCCACCTTGTGTATAAGAAAAACAGCTTCCATATTTTCATGAAGTGAAACAAAAAATGCAATATATCATGTAGTAAATAAAGCAACACTTTTTTTGAATGTAAAAATGTAGGTGATTCTACATTTGAGTTTAGTTCAGTTCAGTCTCTGGATTGAGCCCAACTCTTTGCGACTCCATGGACCACAGCATGCCACGCTTCCCTGTCCATCACCCTGTCCATCACCTGTTCCTGGAGCATACTCATACTCGTGTCCATCAAGTCGGTGATTCCATCCAACCATCTCATCCTCTGTCGTCTTCTCCTCCTGCTGTCAATGTTTCCAACATCAAAGTCTTTTCACATGACTCAGTTATTCACATCACATGGCCAAATTATTGGAGTTTCACCTTCAGAATCAGTCCTTCCAATGAATATTCAGGATTGATTTCCTTTAGCCTCCTTAAGGCCAAGAGACACTTCAGAGTCCTCACCAACAGCACAGATTAAAAGCATCAGTTCTTCCTCCTTCAGCTATCTTTAGAGTCCAAATCTCACATCCATACATGACTGCTAGAAAAACTATAGCTTTGACCATGTGGACCTTTGTTGGCAAAGCAATGTCTCTGCTTTTCAATATGCTGTCTAGTTTGGTCATAGCTTTCTTCCAATGAGTATGCTTTAATTTCACGGTGCAGTCAACATCTGCAGTAATTTTGGAACCCCCCAAATAATGGGTTTTGCTCATTCCTTTGTTTTTCAATCCCTTTGCTAAACAGTGATTGAATCAGAAGTCATGATCTTAGTTCTCTGAATGTTGAATTTGTAACCAGATACTTCACTCTTCTCTTTCACTTTCATCAAGAGGCTCTTTAGTTATTCTTCACTATCTGCCATAAGGCTGATGTCATCTACTTCTCTGAGTTTATTGATATTTCTCCTGGGAGTAATAATTCAAGCTTTAGCTTCATCCAGCCTGCCATTTCGCATATTGTACACTGAATCGAATTTAAATAAGCAGGGTGACAATATACAGCCTTGGAATAATTCTTTCCTGATTTGAAAGCAGCCTGTTGCCCCATAGCCTGTTGCTTCTTGACTTGGATACAGGTTTCCCAGGAGACAGGTCAGGTGGTCTGGTTTTCCCACCACTTTATTTTTTTTGTTAACATTTGTTTGTGTGTGTGATCCCCACAGTCAAAGGCTTCTGTATAAAGAATGAAGCAAATTCTTTATAGAAGTAGATTTCTTTCTTTCTTTCTTTCTTTTTTTTTTTTTGAGATCTCTTGCTTTTTTGATGATCTGTCAGATGTTGGCAATTTGATCTTTTATTCCTCACACTTTTCTAAATCCAGCTTCAATATGTGCGAGTTCATTGCTCAGAAATTTTGAAAGCCTGGATTGGAGAATGCTGAGCAATACTTTCAACCATTTGACATGGGGGCAAATGTGTAGTGGTGGGAACTGTCTTGGTAATGCCTTTTTTAAGGATTGGACTGAAAACTGAGTTTTTCCAGTCCTGTGACAACTGTTGAGTTTTTCATATTTGCTAACATTTTGAGCATAGCACTTTCATAGAATCATCTTTTAGTCTGTGAAATAGCTCTAATGGAATTCCATTGGCTCCACTAGTTTTGTCCATACTGATGCTTCATAAGGATGACTTGACTTCACATTCCAAGATGTCTGGCTCTAGATGAGTTATCACACCATCATTGTTATCTGAGTGTTGAAGATCCTTTGTGTATAGTTCTAATGTGTATTATTGACACCCTTCTTGATATATTTCACGTCTATTAAGTCTGTACCCTTTAATTTCTTTATTTTCACCATTCTTGCATGGAATTTTCCCTTGGAATCCCTAAGTTTCTTGAAGAGATCTCGTCCTTTCCATTCTGTTAACTTCCTTTACTTCTTTGCATTGTTCACTGAGGTAGGCTTTCTTATCTATCCTTCCTCTTCTTTGGAACTCTGTATTTAGTTCACCTCAGTTCAGTCACTCAGCCCTATCTGTCTCTTTATGACCCCTTGAATTGCAGCACGCCAGGCCTCCCTGGCCATCACCAACTCCCAGAGTTCACTCAGACTCACATCTATCGAGTCTATGATGCCATCCAGCCATCTCATTGTCTGTCGTCCCCTTTCCCTCCTGGACACAATCCATCCCAGCATCAGTGTCTTTTCCAATTAGGCATCTATTCACATGAGGTGGCCAAAGTACTGGAGTTTCAGCTTTAGCATCATTCCTTCCAAAGAACATCCAGGGCTAATCTTTAGAATGGACTGGTTGGATCTTCTTGCAGTCCAGGGAATCTCAAGAGTCTTCTCCAACATCACAGTGCAAAAGCATCAATTCTTTGGTGCTCAGCTTTCTTCACAGTCCAACTCTTACATCCATATATGACCACTAGAAAAACCATAGCCATGACTAGACGGACCTTTGTTGACAAAGTAATATTTCTGCTTTTCAATATGCAGTCTAGGTTGGTCATAACTTTTCTTCCAAGGAGTAAGTGTGGTTTAATTTCATGGCTGTAATCACCATCTGCAGTGATTTTGGAGCCCCCAAAAATAAAGTCTGACACTGTTTCCCCATCTATTTCCCATGAAGTGATGTGACTAGTTGTCATGATCTTCGTTTTCTCAATGTTGAGATTTAAGCCAACTTTTTCACTCTCCTCTTTCAATCCTCTGCCATGAGGGTGATGTCATCTGCATATCCGAGTTTATTGACATTTCCTCCGGCATCTTGATTCCAGCTTTTACTTCTTCCAGCCCAGCTTTTCTCATGTTGTACTCTGCATATAAGTTAAACAAGCAGGGTGACAGTATACAGCCTTGACATACTCCTTTTCCTATTTGGAACAAGTCTGTTGTTTCATGTCCATTTCTAACTGTTGCTTCCTGACCTGCAGATAGGTTTTTCAAGAAGCAGGTCAGGTGGCCTGGTCATCCCATCTCTTTCAGAATTTTCCACAGGTTATTGTGATCTACACAGTCAAAGGCTTTGGCATAGTCATTAAAGCAGAAATAGATGTTTTTCTGGAACTCTTTTGCTTTTTTGATAATCCATCAGTAGTTGGCAATGTGATCTCTGTTTCTTCCACCTTTTCTAAAACCAGCTTGAACATCTGTAAGTTCATGGTTTGCATATTGCTGAAGCCCAGCTTGGAGAATTTTGAGCATTATTTTACTAGCATGTGAGATGAGTGCAATTGTGTGGTAGTTTGAGCATTCTTTGGCATTGCCATTCTTTGGGATTGGAATGAAAACTGAACTTTTCCAGTCTTGTGGCCGCTGCTGAGTTTTCCAAATTTGCTGGCATATTGAGTGCAACACTTTTATGGCATCATCTTTGTGGATTTCAATTAGCTCAACTGGAATTCCACAACCTCCACTAACTTTTTTCATAGTGATACTTTCTAAGCCCCACTTGACTTCATTTTCCAGAATATGTGGCTCTAGGTGAGTAAGCACACCATCGTGGTTATCTTGTTCATAAAGATCTCTTTTTGTCAGTTCTTCTGTGTATTCTTGCCACCTCTTCTTAATATCTTCTCTTTCTGTTAGGTCCATACAATTTCTGTCCTTTATTGAGCCCATCTTTGCATGAAATGTTCCCTTGGTATCTCTAACTTTATTGAAGACATCTTTAGTCTTTCCCATTCTGTTGTTTTCCTCTCTTTATTTGCATTGATCGCTGAGGAAGGCTTTCTTATCTCTTCGTGCTGTTCTTTAGAGCTCTACATTCAGATGCTTATATCTTTCCTTTTCTCCTTTGCTTTTCACTTCTCTTCTTTTCACAGCTATTTTTAAGGCCTCCCCAGACAGTCATTTTGCTTTTTTGCATTTCTTTTCCACAGGGATGGTCTTGATCCCTGTCTGCTGCACAATGTCATGAGCATCCATCCATAGTTCATCAAGTACTCTATTAGATCTAGTCCCTTAAATCTATTTTTCACTTCCACTTTATACTCATAAGGGATTCAATTTAGGTCATATGTGAATTTGTCTTGTGGCTTTCCCTTCTTTCTTCAATTTAAGTCTGAATTTGTCAATAAGGGGTTCATGATCTGAGCCACAGTCATACCCCAGTCTTGTTTTTGTTGACTGTATGGAGCTTCTCCATCTTTGGCTGCAAATAATGTAATTGATTTGATTTCAGTGTTGACCATCTGGTGATGTCCAGGTGTAGAGTCTTCTCTTGTGTTGTTAGAAGAGGGTGTTTGCTTTGGCCATTGTGTTCTCTTGGCAAAACTCTATTATCCTTTGCCCTGCTTCATTCTGTAATCCAAGGCCAAATTTGCCTGTTTTTTCAGATGTCTCTTGACTTCCTACTTTTATATTCTAGTCCCCTATAATGAAAAAGACATCTTTTGGGGGGTGTTAGCTTTAAAAGGCCTTGTAGATCTTCATAGACCCATTCAACTTCAGCTTCTTCAGCATTACTGGTTGAGGCACAGACTTAGATTACTGTGATATTGAATGATTTGCCTTGGAATTGGACCGATATCATTGTGTCATTTCTGAGATTGCATCCATATACTGCGTTTCGGACCCTTTTGTTGACCATGATGGCTACTCCATTTCTCCTAAGGGATTCCTGCCCACAATAATAGCTAAAATAATCATCTGAGTCAAATTCACCCATTCAAGTCCATTTTAGTTCACTGATTCCTAGAATTTTGAAGTTATTGTCATCTCCTGTTTGACCACTTCCAATTTGCCTTGATTCATGGACCTAACATTCCAGGTTTCTATGCAATATTTCCCTTTAAAGCATTGGATCTTGCCTTTATCACCAGTCACATCCACAACTGGGTATTGCTTTTTCTTTGGCTCCCTTCATTCTTTCTGGTTGTTTTTCCCCTGATCTCCAGTAGCATATTAGGCACCTACTGACCTAGGGAGTTCCTCTTTCAGTGTCCTATTATTTTGCCTTTGCATCCTGTTCATTGGGTTCTCAAGGCAAGAATACTGAAGTGGTTTGCCATTTTCTTCTCGATGGACCAGATTCTATCAGACCTGTCCACCATGACCCTCCTCTCTTTTGTGGCCCCACGGGCATGGCTTAGTTTCATTGAGTTAGACAAGGCTGTGGTCCTAGTGTGATTAGATTGACGAGTTTCTGTGGTGATGGTTTCCGTGTGTCCGCCCTCTGGATATATCTTTCACTTTCTCCTTTGCTTTAGCTTCCCTTCTTTTCTCTTTAATTTGAAAGGTATATTCAGACACGTATTTTGCCTTTTTGCATTTTTTTTTTCCCTTGAGGATGGTCTTGGTCACTACCTTTTGTACAGTTTCACAAACCTCTGTCTGTAATTACTCAGGAACTCTTTCTATCAGATTGAATCCCTTCAATATTTTTGTCACTTTCACTGTGTAATCATAAGGAGTATGATTTAGGTTCTCCATGAATAGTCTATGGTTTCCCTACTTTTTAAAATTTAAGTCTGAAATTGGCAATGTGGACGTCATGATCTGAACCATAATAGATCCCAGTCTTATTTTCACTGACTGTATATAATTTCTCCTTTTTTGGCTGCCAATAAAAGAATAAATCTGATTTTAGCATTGAAAATCTGGTAATGTCCATGTGTAGAGTCTTTTCTGGAGTTCCTGAAAGTGAGTGTTTTCTATAAGCTGTGTGTTCTCTTGGCAAAACTCTGTTTCTTTTGAGTGGCTTCATTTTGTCCTCCAAGGCCAAATTTTCCTGTTACTTCAGGGGTCTCTTGACTTCCTGTTTTTTCATTCTGTTCCCCTTTGATGAAAAGGACATCTTTTACGGGTGGAAGTTCTAGAAGTTCTTGTAGGTCTTCACAGAACTATACTACTTCAGCTTCTTCAGCATTACTATTAGTGGCACAGGCTTGGGTGACTCTAATATTGGCTGGTTGGTTTTGGAAATAAACAGAGATCATTCTGTCATTTTGGAGACTGCCTCCAAGTACTATATTTCAGACTCTTTTTGGACTGTGATGGCTACTCCATTTTTTTCTAAGGGCTTCTTGCCCAGAATAGTAGACATAACGGTCATCTGAGTTAAAGTCACCCATTCTAGTCCATTTTAATTCTCTGATTCCTAAAATGTCAATGCTCACTCTTGACATCCCCTGTTTGACCCCTTACAATTCTCCTTAATCCATGGACATAACATTCAGGTTCCTATGCAACATTATTCTTTACAACATCAGACTTCATTCCATCACTTGTCATATCTGCAACTGGGTGCTGATTTGATCAAGCTCCAAGGCATCATTCATTTTGTAGTTTCTTCTCCACTGATCTCCAATAGCCTACTGGGCACCTGCCACCCTTGGGATTTCCGCTTTCTGTATGCTATAATTTGTCATTACATGCTGCTCATGGGTTTCTCAAAGTAGGGATCAGTTCAGATCAGTTCAGTTCAGTTCAGTCGCGCAGTTGTGTCTGACTCTGCGACCCCATGAATCGCAGCATGCCAGGCCTCCCTGTTCTTTACCATCTCTCAGAGTTCACTCAGCCTCATGTCCATCGAGTCGGTGATGCCATCCAGCCATCTCATCCTCGGTCGTCCCCTTCTCCTCCTGCCCCCAATCCCTTTGTCCAGTTCTAACTGTTGCTTCCTGACCTGCATACAGATTTCTCAAGAGGCATGTTAGGTTGTCTGGTATTCCCATCTTTTTCACAATTTTCCACATTTTATTGTGATCCACACAGTCAAAGGTTTTAGCATAGTCAATAAAGCAGAAATAGATGTTTTTCTGGCACTCTCTTGCTTTTTCCATGATGCAGTGGATATTGGCAATTTGATCTCTGGTTCCTCTGCCTTTTCTAGAACTAGCTTGAACATCTTTCAGCGCTCAGCCTTCTTCACAGTCCAACTCTCACATCCATACATGACCACAGGAAAAACCATAGCCTTGACTAGACGGACCTTAGTCGGCAAAGTAATGTCTCTGCTTTTGAAAATGCTATCTAGGTTGGTCATAAATTTTCTTCCAAGGAGTAAGTGTCTTCTAATTTCATGGCTGCAGCCACCATCTGCAGTGATTTTGGAGCCCCAAAAAATAAAGTCTGACACTGTCTCCATTGTTTCCCCATCTATTTCCCATGAAGTGATGGGACCAGATGCCATGATCTTCGTTTTCTGAATGTTGAGCTTTAAGCCAACTTTTTCACTCTCTTTTTTCACTTTGATCAAGAGGGTTTTGAGTTCCTCTTCACTTTCTGCCATAAGGGTGGTGTTATCTGCATATCTGAGGTTATTGATATTTTTCCTGGCAATCTTGATTCCAGCTTGTGTTTCTTCCAGTCCAGCATTTCTCATGATGTAGTCTGCATGTAAGTTCCATAATTCCCTTTCTAAGGTGCCAGGGCATGCTGGTTCAAAAGTTGGAAATACTCACACACAAGATGCTTCAGTCCAAGCATCCCTTGTGAGTTTCTCCAAGTCCAGAGACAGGATCTCAAGAAGTAGTTTCAGCTTGGGTAACTCCAGCTTTCATTCACATACAGAAGTATTTCTGTGAAAGTCAAATTTGACTTTACAGTTCAAGGTCAAGGGGGGCTGAAATTTGTTTCTGTTTCAAAGTGCTTGGTATCTTTCAGGTGGGGGAGGGGAGTGCACTGCTATGCTGATAGCTACTATGAAACCTACTGTAGCCTATGGTGACGCACGTACAAAACCCATAAATGTCTAAAGATGAATAAAAACTAACTACTGCATAAATAACTAGATGCATGCATGCTAAGAATCAAACCATCCACATGATTCCATCCACATTAACATGACCGTACTTCTCCAGGAGAATCTTGCTCAGGTAGGTAAAAGTTGTTTAAACCAGGAACTTTCTGAAAGATTCAACTCTTGAACAGAAAGCATCAAATGGCAGTTTATCCCCCAAGACCCTTTGAACTCGTCTCTCAAACTCCTCACCTTGGTGTGTTCATCAGTCCTAAACCACCAAATCATGATTCGTAAGAACACCAAGCTTCTGCATTGAAAGATCTACCTTAAACCAGACTTGAAATTCTCAGTAAACATTCCAACTTTGCTCTTGCCCCAGTGAGACAGAACCAGACTCTATCAAGCTGAGTCTCTCTTATGGTAGGCAATAAACTCCACTCTGCTTGTGTACAGGTTGTCATGGTGATATTTTGGGATTCAGCAACACACTCATAGGTACATTGTAGTCTTGTTTCTATAACTCATTCACTGGGTGTCTCAGGGCAAGTATCTTAACCTCTCTGTTTGCTCACAATAAAGCTGGAGATGCCAGACAAACACATCTGCCTAGTTATTTTAGACAAGGCTAAGCATGACCTACTGTGGCCCGAGGCAGAAAAAAAAAAAAAAAGAATCCATCAACAACACAGGCACTTGTATCATTGAGACCAATCACTAAATCCTTTGAGGATTCTTGTAAACATTGTTACAAAACAGACATATGCGTTCACTCTGGGCAAGGAGGAAACAAAACTCATTTAAACAGAGAAAATCAAAATTGGGAAGAGGACTGGAGAAAAGGAAATGAAAAATCAAGAATTATACTAAGACAAGAAATCCAGAATGAAAGAGCTGGAGCAGAAACATTTTTTCCACAGCTTTGTAAACTGAGCAATCTTTTTTCCCCCATGGTCAACATACTGAAGCTAATGGTAAAAGCATTAATTTATCACGAGAGTTTAAAGATCTCTCTTGTCAGTAATGAAATAAACACGTGACAGGGTAGCCAGAGAGTTATTGTTTATAGGAAGGTTATTATAATAATTAAGATTAATAGCAATTACTTGTTATGTTTGTGGATTTTTTTTTTTTCCTTGGGAAAGAACCGGAGCCATATTAAATAACTAATTAACACATCCTTATGTCAGGTTACGAATGCATGGATTCACAAGGTTTCCCATATTCCCCAGCCAGCCATAACCACCTAAATAAACAAGCACAGAGACTTCAGAATTGAACCCATCGCCAGATTGGTGACAGTATCTAAAATGGAAACCCAGGCTTTCTCCAAGTCACACACCTGAGACCCTCATGGAGCCCACTGTTGGCTGACAAAACGTAGATTCTGGATCTCACTGCCTTTTTGTGTGTTTCTATGTAAGTACATACATGAATATATCTCTTGAGTGTTATATATCTTATATAATAACATGAATAATTTTATCTTCATACAAAATGGGATTTTTCACTCTTCAGTCACAGCCCTATAAGAGAAATCTCAGGCCTTAAGTATTAAAGCCTTAAAGCTATTTTGATTGAACATTTTCCAGAGCAGCATGAAAATGGATAGGAATGTTTTCTCATATGCGAATGCTTTTTTTTTTTTAAAGGGGAGGGGTTGCCATTTATATGGCTCAGTACTGACGGAGGAAGGAGGGTCAAGGAAATCACTTTTCCTCGCCTGGAGAATGCTTACAGCCTGTCACCACTCAGAAGCAAAGCATGTTTGTAAACAAAGACAGACTTAGTGGGAAGGAAGAGAAGTGTCCGCCCCCTCCCAAAGCAGCCTGCTCCCCCATGGCAGCCCAGCACTCACAGCCGAATCAGGATCACAGACCAGAAATGCAGACCCAAGTTGAGGACTGGGATGTGTCTGAAGGAGAAAGACAAACTGGAGGGTGAAGATTGCTGTGGTTCAGGGCAGCTGTGCTCCTCTCATCCCTAAAGCGCCTCTTTTCTACCCTGCGTCCTTCACACACACACACACAGACGAACACACACATGCACACACACAAACGTCCTCACATACCAACACACAGGCAGACACTCATCAACTGCAAAAATACAGAGACTTCCCAGTCTCCGTGAACCTTCATTTTGAAACTGGTAAACGATATTCATCCCACAATAATGATGTGGATTTGTAGTGGGAGGAGGAAGGAAAGATGGGAAGAAAAGAGGTATTCACTGGATCTGCCCTGAGAGAAGACCAGTGCTCGGGCTCTGGGCTCAGTTAAGATGACAAGGACTCAGCTCCAGATCTTCAGGAGCCCACCTCGATTCTGCTGTAAGGGAGTCACCATCTCTGGAATATTGATACAACACCTAGCACTTTGTGAATACTGCTCCCAGAAAGGATCTTGGGAGGGGATTGGTGTGAGAGATCTGGACCACTCACCACCTCTACTCTCCTCTGGGATTCCTGGCTCTGGACACATATCTCCCAGGACCAAGAAGCTACAGGTGTCACCAGAGCAGCAAAGGCAAATGATGTCTCCAGGCAGAGATAAAAGAAAGGACAGCATGTAAGGGAGAGATGAGGGATGAACAGAGGGATGGCGGTAGAAATGCAAGCAATGTTATCAAGTTTAAGGATCCATAGAGAAGGGGGAAATTCATGCATGCTGGATACATCACAAGAGGAGCAAAGATGGGGCATCTTCTAAAACTGGAGTAGGTTTGTCATAAAGTAAAATACTGATTCCTCCAGGGTGGCTTATAGGTGTGGATCCTGCATCCCTGTCAGTGAGGTTCTACAAGAAAGTAGGCCAGGTAAATGCACAGCTGGGTACCAAAACTGGTGCACTCAGAGCAAAGTCTGGGCAGGAGATGGCGTGTTGCATGTCAACAGCACACAGATGGTCACTGTGGCTGTGAAAGTAGATGAGATTGCCAGGGAGAGTGTGCAGAATAAGAACATGATTAATCAGAGGGCGGGTAAAGATCATCTCACCTGCAATGTGGGAGACCTGGGTTGGGAAGATCCCCTGGATAAGGGAAAGGCTACCCACTCAAGTATTCTGGCCTGGAGAATTCCATGGACAGTCCAGGGGGACGCAAAGAGTCAGACACGACTAAACAACTTTCACTTCGCTTCACTTGAATCAGAGGGCAGAATCCTGGAGCACACTAATTCATAAGGGGTAGGCTAAACAGGTGAAGGGGACAAGGAGTCTGAGTGATAGAAAAAGGAGGAAAACAGCAGGCGGAGGAGTTCAAAGACTAAGAAAGGAGAAAGCTCAAGGCAAGAATGTCACCGGGACATAGATGGTTCCAGTGCTCCCTCCATCCATCCTCCAATCCACCATCGTATGAATCCTCAGAAAGTGCATTTGTGGCCAGGACCTCTGCCTACTCTGAGTGCAGCAAAGACACTACCATCTTATACTGCTAAGGTTCTCCATGAAGTGGTTCTTGCAAAACTCTCCACCCACATCCAGTAATTGCTCCCAGATACCCAGGACCTAGCTAAATCATTTCCTTGCTATTTATTTCCCCTACTGTTTTGCCGCCATGTCTTTTTTCATGCTGTTCCACCTTCTGGAATGCCTTTCCTGTCTGGACCATCTTGCCTCCCAGCGAAGTTAGTGAACATCCTCCCTAAGTCTGTCTTATGACTCCATCAATAAGAAGTCACTCTTAAGGGAAGGAAGTCCAAAAGGCAGGGGATATATATATATATATATGTGTGTATGTGTGTGTGTGTGTGTGTGTGTGTGTGTGTGTGTATGGCTGGTTGACTTTGCTGTACAATGGAAATTAACACAACATTCTATAGCAACTATACTCCAATAAGAATTCATTTTAAAAATCAATAAATAAACAATGGGACCAAATCAAACTTACAGACTTTTGCACAGCAAAGGAAACCATGAAAAATAAATAATAAGTCACCCAGAAGCTAACACGTGTGTACCAGAAGCCATGCTGTGGACAGGCAGAGCCAGGTGGACCAGTCTTTCCTCCATCACTGTGGGTAGACATTGGTCAGCTGATGGTCAGTAGCCACAATGTGCAACAGCTCACCTACCTGGACACTGAAATATGTGGGTGAGTGTGAGTTCATGCCTACCAACCAAGGGAAACTGTGACTTCCCTTCAGCCCCTGAACAATGGTCCCCCAGCAGCTATTAAACACCCAGTTGTCCTCTCTCTGGGTCTCCATTGCCTCTCCGGGTAGAAGATGCCTATTTGGCATTTGCGAGAGCTGGATCCTGGCTCCCCTAGCTCTCACCTGGAGAAACCAGAACACTCCTACAGAGTGCCTGGAGATCTCCCAAGGCGAGGTCCAGTCTCCAAAGTAATAAAGAACAGGTACGACTGTGTTGCTACAGCTCTGACACTGCCTGAGAATCCTTATCAAACAAACCCCAGCGTGGGAAGAGAGGTCACTGTGGATATTCCAGTGCTAACAGTTGAACGTTAATAACTTCACCGTGTAGATTAATTTTAAATGTCAGACCACGTTGCTGGGTAAAGCTAAGGAGCCTGGGAAAACCATACATTTTCAGGCTTCCTGATGCCACCAGCACATTCTGTGTTTGATCACAAGTGGGGTGGGCAGGATCAGAGAAGAGGGTGTTTCTTTAACAGTTGCTGCCCCTGCAATGCAAACACGGCAAATAAATGGCATTTGAATGCATCCACGGCCTAGTTTCTCAACCAGGAAAACGGCCGGAATGACAGTAATGAGATTTCACACACAACCACGAGGCTGTGCAAGGGCCGAGACCCAGCCCAGGATGCCCGGTTCCAAGCCCAAACAAACGCGCGTAACTTGGTTAAGAGCCCCTGGAAAATAGAGTCTGTAAAGGAAACAGCAGTGCACTAGCTGCTGATTCCGCGGGGCGGCAGGCAGAGCTGGGTCGGGACTGCTGGGCTGCTGGGGGGGCAGGAACAAGAGTCAAGGGGCAGCTCCAGTCCAAGAAAAAGCGTGAAAGGAAAAGGGATGCAAGGCAGAAACTGAAGGAGGAGCATGGAGGAAGGAACAGATGCCACACACAAAACCCACCCAGGGCTGCCAGGATTGCAATTAAAAATTCACATATTTTGGACTGAAATTCTCATATTTTAAGAGAACTTGGGCAAAACTCCTCCTCCCACCAATATTAGCAATGCAAAACCGGCAGTCAAGACAGACTCAAATTATCATCCATTTTACAAAAAGGATGAAAATTGTAGAGCGCGGAGTCCAAAATTCTTCAGCAAAAACCATCATTAGAACACACCTGGCAGCCTTGGTCCCACCCCATCCCCAGGCCCCGGGACAGAATGCCCGCCTTCTCCCCGCACAGAGCCCTGGGCTCCAGATCTGTGCCAGTCACAGCGGCCCCCAGTCGCCAGGGTCCTCAGGATTCTCACACAGTTTGAGAGGCCACCTTTATGGGGATTGATGTGCATGCTGAAGTCAAGAGCACTAAACTACAGTAGGAGAAAAAGCAAGGGCAACTGCAGAGCACACCAGCAGTTCCAACACAAGCATGGCCCCAGGCCTGGTGCCCCTGGATTGGGCTTCTAATGTTCAAGCCGGCAAATGGGATGGGAGAGAAGGAACAAGGGGGCCACAGTGGAAATGCAAGTTCCCAGAAGCCCAAGTCAAGTGAAATCCTCAACAAGCGGGGTCCTGCATGGAGCTAAGCAACTGACAGTCACTAAGTTTCTAGCTAAAACCTTTGTGGTTCTCAGCTAGTAGGTACCAGTGGCAGGGGTGAAGGAGCAATATAGGGGTCAGGGAGTAGAGATACAAACTACTAGGGGTAATATAAGCTCAAGGATGTATTGTACAATACAGGGAATACAGCCAATATTTTGTAATAAGTGTAAATGGAAAGTAAACTTTAAAATTATATTTAAAAATGTAAAAAATAAATAGACACTATGTATAAAATAGATCTGGAGAAGGGCATGGCAATCCACTCCAGTATTCTTGCCTAGAGAATACCACAGACAGAAAAGCCAGGCAGGTTACAACCCACTGCAAAGAATCGGACACGACTGAAGTGACTTAGCAGCAGTAGCAGCATAAAATAGATAACCAGTGAGAACATACCGTATAGCACAAGGAACCCTATTTAATGCACTGCGGTTACCTGAACAGGAAGGAAGTCCAAAAGGGATAAGATACATGTATATATAGAGCTTCCCTGGTGGCTCAGATGATAAAAAAATCTACCTGCAATGCAGGAGACCGGGTTTGATCCCTGAGTCAGGAAGATCCCCTGGAGAAGAGAATCACAATCCACTCCAGCATTTTTGCCTGGAGAATTCCACGGACAGAGGAACCTGGCAGGCTACAGTCCATGGGATTGCAAAGAGTCGGACATGACTGGGCAACTAACATTTTCAATTTCAGAGCTAATTTACTTTGCTGTACAGTAGAAACTAACACAACATTGTAAAGCAACTATACGCAAAATTAGTTTTAAAAAATCAAAAAAGAAAAAAGAATACATGCAATTAGAGGAAACAAAGTTAAATGAAATTAAAATTAAATCTTTGAGGTTCTACCTCCAAAATGAATCTCAAATACATTTCCTGTCTTCTTCCCCATGTTTACCTGCCCTATTCCAAACTTCTTCCACACTGCCTCCAGGAACATTCCATAAACACCCATCTCATTATGTCAAGTGGCCACCACTGCAAACAGGACCAATTTTCACCCTGGCAAGGCTCTTTGGGGGCTGGTCCAAGGTGGCAGTCCACATCTGGCAGGCTAGAACACAAAAGGCAGAATAGCAAGAGGCATGATTGGGGGCGGGGGGGCAGGCTTGCCAAATAGTAAAAATGTTTATACCTATAAATATTATGTTTATTGAGGGGCTATAAACAGAAGTATAATATAAATGTCGGTAGATTCTGAACTCCAGCAGCATGTTGTAAGGCTAACAGGAGTCTCCAGCCACTGGGCTGGACCTTTGCTGTGTCCATGGACCTGACCCAGGAAGCAGGAGTTGCTCCAATAGCATCAAGATTGGCAGCAACCCTCTCTTACTAATTAGCAGGTCTCCCAGGATGGCTGAAGAGTGGAGAGCAGAGGCCTTCAGAGGATTGGCTCTAAACTCATACATCTCGGGTTCAAACCCAGTCCCTGGTTTCCCAGTCATAAGAACTCAGACAACTCATGTAATATTTCTGAGCCTGTTTTCTTACTTGATCTGATGCTAGCATGTCATTCATAGGTTCATTGGGAGATTTCAATGAGATGCTTCATCTAATGCATTTAGCCCACAGCACCATGACTCAGTAAAAGTTCTTTGTTGTTTTTAGAATTAGGATACCAAGGAAGAGTAAAATTCTACCAAAGTTCACACAGTGAGCTGGAGGCAGAACTGGAACCACACTGGCCTCCTGATGCCCCATCCTGGCTCCTTGACACCAGCCTCCTTTCCTTTGCTTCCGAGTCTGCAGCATAAACATTACATCTGGAGCCAGAAGATAATCAACCTAATTGGGCCATTAGGACCAGTCACTTCCCTCTACATTGAGCCTTTGGGGGATATTATGGGTGATCAATATAATAAATAATGTTGTATAGTTTGGGGCACTTCTCAAGGGAGCATCTTGGAAACGAAGAGGAGAAAGAGATCGAAATCATCACAGGAGATTCAGAGAGAAAGCAGGATCTCTGAGTATCATGGAGCTTCTCTCTTGCCTACCTTGCCTTGTTCTGTGCCAGCTGCAAGGGGAGGGAGGTGGTGGTGGTGGTTTAGTTGCTGAGTCGTGTCTGATTTTTTGCGAACCTATGGATGGTGGCCTCCAGGCTCCTCTGTCCATGGGATTTTCCAGGCAATGATACTGGAGTGGGTTGTCATTTCCTTCTCCAAGGTAACTTGCTGACCCAGGGATTGAACCAGGGTCTCCTGCATTGCAGGCACTCTTCTGCATTGCAAGCGGATTCTTTACTGACTGAGCCACTAGGGAAGCCGAAGGAGAGGGAGGGGGGATGCCAGAGACAGATGGGCAGCCCAGGTGCTTCATTCAGGTTTTGTGGTTCCAGGTGTTTGTTATGCATCACCTAGTCATGTCACCAATGCATAGATATGGATCTCAAGTGATAGTGGTGAGGCTTTGGTGATCTTGGCCATAAACAGAAGCTTTCTTCTCCCTCCACAGAACCTTAAATGCCTGAGAAGACTTCACAGAGCCCAGGCACACCTTCAGTGGCAGCCCTCACCCCCAAGGGCATTTACCAGCTCACTGACATTCAGAATCATGTAAAAACATCTGTTCTGGATAAATGTTTCTCTGGTTCCTTAGGATATCGAAGTGTTCAAAGGGCACAATTTAGACTTATAGAACCAGTATGAAGAGAAGTATCTTTGGGGGATCCCTAGCAAATCAAAGACTTGACCAATGACCCAGAAAATGAGAAGCGTCCATACCCTTCCAGTGGATTTCACTGCCAAGTCATGGCCATGATCTAAGGATATGTAAGGGGGGTTCTGAGAAGCTGGTCCACAGATAAACCCCAGTGGACCTGCAACCCAGCTGGTACTGGAAATGAAGTGGCTGGCTGGACCAGAAAATCTTTGTGTGTTGGATGCTAGTGAAGACATCCAGTATATATACAATTGCTACAATGACCCTGTCTGCCAAAGGAGGAATGTTGTATAAGCTTAAACTCCCATCAACAGCTTACTTGAGTGTAGACATTTATTCAGTGATCACAGAGCCTTTAGGTGTGAGATGTTGCAATATCAAACTACCAGGCAAAGAAGCCATTGTCCAGTCCTGGACAAGGCAAATCACAGTCCCCCGTGGAGGGTACTCAAGGGATGCACAGCTCCTCAGCAAGGTAACGACAAAGATGCAGTCCCTTCAAGACCTCTGAGCAAGTGCAAAAGTAGGGACAGAAAGTTCTGTCCAGGTCAGGACTCTTAAAACCAGAACTGCTGGACACAGCAAGAGACACCCAGGAGCAATGTAGAATCTTAACTGAACCAGAGCAGAGATGATTATCTAAGTGAGAAGGAATTACAAACTAGTAACAACCCACCATATTATTTGTTAGTAGTACTAAACATGCTTATATTCCTGTCTGGCCATCTTTTCTAGATCTTTCTCATTATATTCTGCTCAACTCACCCCTATTAACGTTGTCATTGAGATGACTCCTCGACACACACTGTTGACAGACGTGTGGTTTGAGTGAGTCCTGACATCACTTCTGGACACTGTTCCCAGACTGAGCAAAGCCAGGGACGGTGCCTCCTTCGAGAAGCCACTTGAGCACGGCGGCTTTTCGTCTGAGAGCTCTCCACCACCCACTCACTAGCAGCCTGCTCACACACGCAAGAGCGCCGACAGCATTGATAACCACAGACAAAACTCCTCCCCACCACGTCTCACCTGGGCCCCTGCCCCTCCAAAAAGCTCCTGCCGCCCATAATTGCTTGTCTCTGAAATTTCCACGCCTCCACACCTGCTGGAGTAAACCTGACGGCCTCCTGGGGGTCAGATGAAGATAGGGAGCCAGAACAAGAGGCGGACCTGAAAGTGCTAGGTTTCCTTTGTTATTCTCCAGGATATAAAAAGACTCACTCCTCTGAAATAGCAGCTCCCAACAGCATCAGGCAGGGAAGGTCCAGGGCAGTTTGGTTTCTGTGTCTGAGATGGCATCCGTGTGTGTCTGCCTCCGAGGCTTTGTTCCTGCCGTTCTTCCATGCCTGAGGGACCTGTCCTGTCTGTGAGCAGTCAGCCAAGCCACCATTCATGCTCTGGACCTCACCTGTGCCTCTGGGCCAGAACTATCCAAGACTGACCATATCTGTGATCCTTCCTGTGACTTCCCAGGTCCAGAGCTACTACATCTGTGCATAATGGTTTTCCGTTCCTAGAATGAGGGTTGTTTGAGTATACTTGTAGTTGTTCTGATTGTAACTGTCTTGGTGAATGTTTCCTGCCATTGTGATTACACCTGATTATGGGGATGATATTGTTCCTTGGAAGAAAAGCTATGACAAACCTAGACAGCATATTAAAAAAGTAGAGACATTATTTTGCCAACAAAGGTCTGTATAGTCAAAGCTATGGTTTTTCCAGTAGTCACGTACAGATGTGAGAGGTGGACCATAAAGAAGGCCGAGAACCGAAAACTGATGCTTTTGAACTGTGGTGCTGAAGAAGACTCTTGACAGTCCCTTGGACTGCAAGGAGATCAAACCAGTCAATCCTAAAGGAAATCAATCCTGAATATTCATTGGAAGGACTGATGCTAAAGCTGAAGCTCCAATACTTTGGCCACCTGATGCGAAGAGTGAACTCATTAGAAAAAAAAAACCCTGATGGTGGGAAGGATTGAAGGCAAAAGAAGGGGATGATAGAGGATAAGATGGTTGGATGGCATCACTGACCCAATGGACATGAGTTTGAGCAAGCTCCAGGAGATGGTGAAAGACAGGGAAGCCTGGCTTGCTGCAGTCCACGGGGTTGCAAAGGGTCGGACGCAACTGAGCGACTAAACAACACTCAGGATATTCAGACTTCTCTGGTGGCTCAGGCAGTAAAGAGCCTGCCTGCAATGCAGGAGACCTGGGTTTGATCCCTTGGTCGGGAAGATCCCCTGGAGAAGGGAATGAGAACCCACTCCAGTATTCTTGCCCAGAGAATTCCATGGACAGAAGAGCCTGGCAGGCTACAGTCCATGGGGTCACAAAGAGTCAGACACAACTGAGCAATTAACACACACACACACACACCACCAACCAGTTAGGATAGATGTCCTCCAGAAACAACTAGTATGGCTATGTCAAGGCGTTTCAGCCAGACCATACACAGTTAATTGAGCAGTCTCAATTTGGTGATGCATAATCACAAAAGTGCTGTATTTGTTCCATCGCTGTCTTCAGTCATGCTGTCGAAACCCTCCCCCATCACGTAAAGACATCTTGAGTGGATCCCACTGCTCCCCGGTCACTCTCAGTTACTGGAAGCCTGGTCCAGCCCTCAGAGTATGTCTGGTTTAAAGCCAGAGGACAGGATGCCAGGACTAGGAGGGGAGAGAGCATGGCCTCTCTCTCTCCTCCTCTCATCCCTTGTCTGGAGACAGAGGTCAGGAGGGCAGATGGCAGGTGCCTCTTCACAGGACTGGTCTTCTGGGGGCTTGGGGGTGCAGGCTTCCTGACTTTGCCCTGGCTCCATCTGGCTTCACCGGTCACTGGTTGTGGCTGTAGTATGTATCGGGTAGATGAGCCCACAGCGTTCCAGGGTGTGTGACCCATGTCCCCACTGCTTCCTTTGGCCCCATCTGCAAACCCCAGCCCAACAGCCCCTCAGAGGGGATCAACCAGCCCTGCAGCGCTGCACACTCACCCTCATGCTTCTTCCCAGGGAGCCACGGGAACCCCTGAGGCCTCCTTGTTTCCAGGAAACCCAAAGCCAAGAGCCCCCCATCTCATGGTCTTCCTCAAATTCCCTCCCTTCCCATGTCCCTTCTTAGAATTCCAATTCCAGAAATCTTCAGGGGGTAAGCAGGCATCAGCCACTATGGTCAGGCAGACCCTGAAACTCAAAGGGTCAGATTCTCCCCAGACCTCTCCTATACCCTCTATAGGAGGTCTGATGACCACAACATCAGTGTCTCCAAGCCACCCTGTGGAGGACTCTCACATGGTGCCGGGGGGGGGACTGCATACCAGGCCTGACTCCCCTGGGGAGACTCCAGAGGCTGTCTCTTATACACATCTAGATGTGTATAAGAGACAGCTCCCACTCTGTCCTCTTTCTCAGAAAAGGAAGCTGGAGGCAGAGGGTCAGGTAAGAGTGCTGCCTGCCAGCATCAGGGCTCTGGGATAGATGTCTGGTCCCCGTTTTTGGCAAACTTCATCTTTAGAAAGTGAGGTACTTGGCCCCTCTTCCTCAACTTTGGACTAAGCTGATAATTCAGGGACAACAGAGAAAAGCCCATTCCCATCCAGTTCCCAATGTCTTTGTCCCTCTTCCTGGACAGCTTTTGAGAGTTGTGTCTGTTGCCTGTTGCTAGCTTCAGGCTCCCTCTGTGATCACACACCCAGGATTCTCTCTGAGTCTTCACATTACGTGTCTATGACCATCTCTGTCTGTCTCTCTATGGGATGAGGGACTCTTTGTGCCTGCAACCGTGGCTCAGGGACCACCCACCATAGCGTATCCGTGACCGTGTCTTAGTGACAGCATTGCTGTGCCCAGGCCTGCACCTAGCCTGGCTGGGGGGCTCTGTCTCTGCGGCACCTTCTTGATCTGTGACTCAGCCTCTGAGCCTATGTTTTCTGCTTTACAGACAGTGTCCCTGTGTCTGGGCTTGAGCAGCGTGACTCCCGGCTGTCACTCTTGCTGCCGTGTTGTCTGTCTGTGTTGTGGCAGTGGCCAGCCTCTGAGGTCATGTGGAGTTGTTAAAGAGTTAAGCAAATGAGAGATGAGCGATGCCTCAGAACAGATGCTTCAAAGAGATACTTTGATGATGATGGAAGTAGGGAGGCCAAGCACGAGATGGTGTTGGTCTGAACCAGAGCAGTGGAAGGATGGGCTGGGGGAGGAATCAGAGCCCAGACCCCAGCATGGAGCCACACCCCCTTACGGAGCCACACCCGCTTATGGACTGAAGTTCTCCCCTCAGTGACCTGCCTCATTCCCATCCACCTCTGCACATTTCCCCTCTTGCACATCCCTCACCTGTAATGCACCCCCCTTCTTTCCTGCCTTTTTTAAGCCATTCCTATCTTTCAAAGTTGACTTCAGGAGCAGCCTTTTCTGACTGATGTATGTGTTCTGGCCACTATTCTCTGAAAGCCCCTTAGACTAAAAAATTTAGGCCCCAGAGATGTCCTAGTTTCCCTTCCAACCTAGGATTTCATGATTTTGGGGGGAGTGGGAGCATATGCAGGCCTTCATATGTATAGATGAATATGTTTGTGTAGGCTTCCCTGGTGGCTCAGTGGTAAAGAATCCACCTGCAATGCAGGAGACGTGGGTTAGATCCCTGGGTCAGGAAGATCCCCTGGAGAAGGAAATGACAAACCACTCCAGTACACGCACATGTCAAGTTCTATGGACAGAGGAACCTGGCAGACTACAGTCGATGGGGTCACAAAAGAGTCAGACACAACCTAGTGACTAAACATGTACTTGTATAGAGGCACATGTTTATGGAGCCTTCCTGTAAGTTCTTGGTGGGCAGGGGTCCTATCGGTATTCCGTTGGAACCCACTGTGTGTGCACACCCTGCAGATACTTTGCCAATACTTGTCAATACACAGGTTCTAAAGCAACTCTGTAACAGTGGCCCTAGTCATTTCAGTCCTTTGTCAGGGCCAGATCATGTGGACACAGGAAAGGACAGCAGTAAGCTGTAGGTCACACCGTGCACCAGTGACCAGGTCAGGGCAGGGGTAAAAGGCAGCCCTCCAACCCGCCAGCAGGTGCTTTTCTCCCATTTCTCTTTCTTCTTTCTAACTGTGAAGACCAAAGGGAAAGCTTAAAAAAAAAAAAAAAATCAGGTCAATATAAGTAGATTTTCCATCTTCTTTCACTGCTTTTTTTTTTTTTAAGAACAGGTAATATGACCCTTCCTTTCCTTTAGTTTACAGAGATTTTATTACCTAAATGAATTATGAATAATTAAAACTCCACTCCATTTGCTCTATATTGTTGTTAATTGAAAAAATTAAAGATGCATGTGCTGCAATGGCCGGGTGGCCCTGGGAGAAGCTGGTGGCCAGCTCACAGGGAAGATGAACCAGCTCCTGGCAGGCTTGCTGCCCACGCTGCCTCCAGAAGGGCATCTGATTGACTGCAGTGAGCACTCCCCTTGCCTGTTCTCACCACTTCCCACCAAGCACACCAAGGGTAGAATGTCATTCCTCTCCTTATCCACGTTTCTGTTTGCCAGTGCAAAAGCCAGGAGGTGAAAGGACTGTATTTATCATTCAAAACATGGAGAAGCCACACTCATTTCTCTCCAGCGACTTTCAGGGTGATCCAAGCCCCAGGTGGTAGGGTGACCTGCTGGGTGTGGGATATGACATCTTCCAAGGGCACTGTATAAAGTCTGAAGTCTGATGGCCAAGCTAAACACACCACCCGCCTCTACCAAGTACAGACCTGGAGCTGAATACAGCAAGGTTAATGTCTTTTCCCTGGGACCTTGGCCGGGTGTGTGCTAAGCCAGCTTGACGGGTTTCAGCCCTGTGCTCTTACTCTGAAGTTCTCTCTGTTTCTGTCCGCTTAGGCTCATCAGCCCACCGCCACTGCCTGTTTAGCCCACAGCTGGGCTCAAAAAGTGCTCAAAAAGTGTTTGTGGGCTGAATGAGTCCTGACCCTGGGCTGGGCTAATGCTCGCAAAGTCAGAGCAGAGTTAGGCACTGTTATCAGGCAGGACATGCTAACTGTTCTCCCAAACAACCCCAAACACAATGGGTTCATGCAGTAAAAATTTGTCTCCCATGACCCCTCATGCAGCATTGCTCTCCAGGGGGGTCTCCTTAAGCAGCAATTCAGAGACCCAGGGTCCCTCTTTGCATTATCAAAGCCTACTCCATGCAAGCTCCCTGGAGTGTGTTCTCCACTTGACGATGGATGAGCAAAGAAAACGGCAGATTCCCTCCAAGCCTTGCCATCACTCCTGCCCTCTCCTCCCTTGAGAAATGAAGTGAACTCACTCAGTCATGTCCAACTCTTAGAGATCCCATAGACTATAGCCAACCACGCTCCTCCATCCATGAGATTTTCCAAGCAAGAGTACTGGAGTGGGTTGCCATTTCCTTCTCCAAAGAATCTTCCTGACCCAGGGATGGAAAGAGGTCCTTGGTAAGACTCCAGGGACTCCTTCCTCCAGGTCTTTACCACCTAGTCTTCCCCACCTAAATTAGCATGAGCTCCTGGTCTTCTGGGAGTCCTCAAGGGCAATCTCCCACGATTCCAGGCCCACTGGAAGGAGGGCCTCTCCTGCATGCTCCATCTTAATTAAGTTCCCCTTGACATAAGACAAGCTGCTGGGCTTTAAACAAGACCCAGGCTAGCAGGAGAGAAACTGGCTGGGGTTCCAGTCCTCTTGGCTAGTGCCCCTTTTCTTGGTGGGCAGAACCTCCCACCACCAAGGCCAAACTTAAGTGACACTTCCCGGGGGAGCGACCTCTTCCCAGGCAGACACATAACAGGTGAGGCCAATAAACCTGGCTGGTTCCCTAGGACCGTTACCCAGTTGGAGCTCTGCTTCCCTTTAGGCAGTCCTGTGGGAGCTGGAGGGGAGATGTATACCCAGGAGCCCCGCGGAGAGCCACCTTCTAACGAGTCGCTTTCCTCCTTGGTTTGTGAGCACCACTGGCTCAAAGCCATGCCTTGCTGTGAGCTGTGCTTTCGGCATGTCGCTCCCCCACCTTTAATGTTCCCCTGAACCAATTTCCTTTGCGATAAATAAAGTATTTTCGCTGAATACAAACCTACTCACTGCAAGGGATTTGGGTGGCACAGAAACTATGAAAGATTCCCTCTCTTCGTTAAAGCAGTCAGTCCTTAATCTCCGCACTTTCTTCTTTCCCACAGTCTGCCTTGATCACACGGAAGTAAAACCACAGCCTCCTCTCCTTCGGGAGGGTGCTCACTCCCAAGGGAACGGACACTAATAAACTCTAGCGCCAGCAGACCTCACAGGAGTCAGGCATCGCAAGCATTAAGAGCCAGCCCGGGGGGCCCAGAGAAAACCAGGCGGGGTGGGTCAGGCAGCTGCCTCCTGGAGTCTGGTTTTCTGTTCGGCAACCCAGGAAGTCAGCTGGAAGATGTTCCATTGGGGAGCACGCTGGCTTGTAAAAGGGGCAGGAAGCAGACACCTCTAATGACCGGAATCTATCAGCAGGCCTTGGGCTCCCAGCACCTGCTCGCAGTGACAGTCCTTGTGGCCTGGACATGCTGCTGTGAGCATGCGCTACACAGGCCCCGCCCCCAGTGCGCCTTACGCAAGCTCTCAGTACCGCCCATCTGATTCCTGGGAGGGCGCTGCTGCCTCCGGAAGTCCTCCCCTGGCTCGCAGACTGGCAGGGCCATCACTCACTGCCAGGCTGATTCGTGCATGGATGCCACAGCTCTGAATGCAGCACTCTTCAGAACAGCACTGGGACTGTCCCCTACACACCCCCTTCAGGGGACTGAGACCTACCTCTGTGCCCTTTTAGGACCATGTGGGGAGAAGAGAGGCAAAGAAAAGAAGAAAGTGAAGTCACTGAGTTGTGTCTGACTCTGCGACCCCGTGGACTGTAGCCTGTAATCACTGTCCGTTCTGTGCAAATCCACCAAGCTTGGTTAATCAAGGTTGCATAGGAACTACCTGCACATTTTCTTTACAACAATTACATATGGAGAGGGTGTTTTCTTATTGGTTTGACTCAGTCAGCCCCGCTAGTGAGTCCAAATGGCACACCCAGTCCTGCTGAGAACAGTGGGCTGGGGATAGAGATGAAGACTGCCCTGCCCTCCAAGAGCTCCATCTAGTTGAGTCAACCCAAGACACATACCTGAAAAATGAGATGAAGTAAGAGCAATTTAAGGCCAAATGAGACTGTTAAAGAGAGGCAGAAAGTAAAATTACAAGATCTACTATTCTCAGAATGCACGCCCACTCTGTGCTTCAGAGATCTTTAATCTTCACAACAATTTACTGAAATAGGTATTATTATTGGCACCGGTTGGCAACGTGAAAACTCATGCAAAGAGTGGTTAAGTGATCTTCCTGAGGTCACACAGCCAGTAAATGAAACAGAGGAAATTTAAGCTCCACTGTTAATTCCTAGAAGCCTGTAGTTTTACTCACCATGCAATCCCAGAGGACACAAGCCAGTGGAGAAAAGACCCAGAGGCAGAGCTCAACATAAAGAAGATATTGCTACTAGCCCAGTGATGGGCTAGGCTGTGATGAGTAAATGAGCCCCTTGCCCACTGGAGGTTCATAGGCCAGAGGGTCCGCTGGCAAGTAAAAAAGAATCTGGGCCTCAAAGGAGATTGGATAAATACATTTCAGATGGGAGACACTATAACTGTTGGGGAAGTGGGATTTGGAAGGGCTAGGATTTAAGAGCCAAAGAACTGATGCTTTTGAACTGTGGTGTTGGAGAAGACTCTTGAGAGTCCCTTGGACTACAAGGAGATCCAACCAGTCCATTCTGAAGGAGATCAGCCCTGGGTGTTCTTTGGAAGGAATGATTCTAAAGCTGAAACTCCAGTACTTTGGCCACCTCATGCGAAGAGTTGACTCATTGGAAAAGACTCTGATGCTGGGAGGGATTGGGGCAGGAGGAAAAGGGGACGACAGAAGATGAGATTGCTGGATGGCATCACCAACTTGATGGACATGAGTTTGAGTGAACTCCGGGAGTTGGTGATGGACAGGGAGGCCTGGCGTGCTGCAATTCATGGGGTCGCAAAGAGTCAGACAGGACTGAGCGACTGAACTGAACTGAGGATTTAAGAGACGGAGAAGGCAATGGCAACCCACTCCAGTACTCTTGCCTGGAAAATCCCATGGGCGGAGGAGCCTGGTAGGCTGTAGTCCATGGGGTCGCGAAGAGTAAGACACGACTAAGTGACTTCACTTTCACTTTTCACGCATTAGAGAAGGAAATGGCAACCCACTCCAGTGTTCTTGCCTGGAGAATCCCAGGGATGGCAGAGCCTGGTAGGCTGCTGTCTATGGTGTCGCACAGAGTCAGACACGACTGAAGTGACTTAGCAGCAGCAGCAGGATTTAAAAGAAACATCAGGACGGTGGTAAAACTGTCAACCAAGATGCAGATGTAGAGCTGGAGGGCTGTGAAGAAAAGGGAACGCTCTTACACTGTTGATGGGAAGGTAAATTGATACAGCCACTATGAAAACATTATGGAGGCTCCTTAAAAACCTAAACAGAGAACTACCATATGACCCAGCAGTCCCACTACTGGGCATAGACCCTGTTGCTGCTGCTGCTAAGTCGCTTCAGTCGTGTCCGACTCTGTGCAACCCCATAGACAGACAGAAATGCTTCTGGCTGCAGCACCCAGACCTGGCTTTGATCCCTGGGTCAGGAAGATCCCCTGGAAAAGGGAATGGCAACCCACTTACTTCAGTAATCTTGCCTGAGAAATCGCTTGGAGAGAGGAGCCTGGAGGGCTACAGTCCATGGGGTCACCAAAAATCAGACATGACTGAGCGACTGAGTATACACACAGTGCCCATGTCACAAGTGGCCGCCCTGCAGCCACATGGGTGAACGGTGCTGGGGGTTGGGGGCAAATGGTGTTGAGAGGGGTGGACCCACTCCTACCCATTGGGGCTAGCTAGCCTTGCAGCCACAGGTGACCTACTCACCAGCAAAGGGCCCCCACCTGTGGGACTTCAGAGGCCTCGGGGGATGAATGGAAAATCAGCCCCTGAGACCAGAACAGCCCTTTCAGTCCAGAGCATGGTGACATGGCACCTGGCCCAGAACGTCCATCTGGGCAGCAGCAAGGAAATTGCAGGTCTGAATCTGCTCTTGGCCATTTCCTAGAAATGGCTTCACTGGTTTCACTTGTTGTTTTTATGTTTTTTTTTGATTTTTTTAAAAAAAGGAAGGAAAGGAAGGAATATGGCCAATTCTGAGGGCTAATTGCCTTTGCTCTCAACAAGAGCCCATGCTTTTTCCGGCAAACACGCTCTCCTGTTGCCGTGCCGCCAGGCCCACTCTCCGTTTCCAATCAGCCCTGAAAATAGCCCTTGATAGAGATAATAGGAAGAACAAAGAGAAATTTAGAGGAGCAGAGAGAGGAAAGGAAAGTCCTGCCTAACTGGCAGCCCTGAAGTTGTTTTCATAAAGAGCCCTTCAGTCAGTCCCTGGTTTGTCTCCAAACAACGAGGTGTTCAATAAATCCCAAGAAACAGACTTGGACCAAGCCCAAGGGTTCTTTGACTTTTTTAGGTCATGGACTCTTTTGAGACTCTGGTAAAGCACAGACCCTCTCTCTCACCAGGAAAATGCACATCACCACATATGCCATATATTAATTCAGGGGCTCAGAGACTCCACTGGAAGCTCCAACCACAGACCCTGCAGACCCTAATTAAGAACCTATGACATAGGCCATCTATATTTTAAAGACGTTCCTGCTTATTTCCATCTCTCTCCCTCCATCCCTCTCTCTCTCTCTCTCCAAATATCTGTCTGTTTATAAGGAAAAGGTTGAGCAACATTTCTTCAGGCACAGTCTAAGGGATTTTTAAAAATTCCTCCATTTGAAATTTGGAAGCCTTTGTGCAAATAAGTGAGTGTAGGGTCCAGAGTGGTGCAGGGTGGGGAGGTGTGAGGGTGGTTCTCTGTGACCCAGTCTCAGCAAAGACATCACCGAGGAGGTCAACAGTCAGCCCTGGGACTCTGCCCTGCAGGCCTCAGCAAGGACAGATGTATCACTTAAAAGGCTGATAATGACCACAGGCTCTAGAGGAGTTATGGGACCCTGGAGCCTCACACCTGGGGAGAATGGGCTATGCCAGGGCTTTCCAAACTTTACTATGGATCCAAATCACCTGGAGGCCTTGTTAAAATGCAGATTCTGAGTCAGCAGGCCTGGGATAGGACAGACATCCTCATGTCTAACACATCAGGTAATGTTGATGCCGTTTTGAATAATGTGGGTTTATACAATAACCGATTCCAAGCTGGGCCTAGGAGCAGGGGCAGAAGAGGGGCTGAGGGATATGAAGGAACTAGAATATCAAAGAAAAAAGAACTCTTAGAAATACTATAGTTCAATCCTACTCTTTTACAGATGGGGATACTGAGTCCCAGAAAGGCTTGTTCAAGATTGAACAGCTGGTTGACAGCAGAGCCAGAATGAAAGTACAGGACTGCTGATCTCCTGCCCATCTCCACCTTGTCCTGGGATATAGTGAGACCTGGGTAGGCTTCCTCTCTGGATTCCCAGGTCATCCTGGGCAGTCCTCTGCCTCAGGCCTGCCCTCCAGGAGGCCCGTGCACAGCCTGGCATGGGCCCAGGCACATGCAGGTGTTGGGAGGCATCTGTGATTGGTCCACGAGGGACAGAGAGTGGCTTACCTGGGAGCAGCACTAAGTCAGGGCCGCTCCCAGCCCACTACAGCCTGTCAGCCTAATAGGCCTGCACGAGTGCCTGGGGGAAAGTCAGTTGCAGTCAGGCCGTGCTCTGTGGCCGCAGACAAATGCAGGGTGAAGGCGGGAGAGCTGGCCTCTGCAAAACGCCAGCCTGGCCCTGCTGCTCTCTCAAAGAGAGCTCACTTCTGGAGAAGGGAGAGATGAAAACCAGACTTTCCCACTGCCAGCACCAGGCCCCTTTTCTATCCTTGTGTCCAAAAACACCATTAAAAAAGATACTGCAGGTCCGCAGAGAGCCTGAGCTACAGATGCACAGAGGACTGGCCGTCCGTAGCCAATGTGGCTCAGCCCTGAACTTCTGGCCTCCGGTCTGTGGTCACAGCCACTGAGTAAATCTGACAGGTCCCTGCTGAAGAAAGAGCCTCTCCCCACCCCTGTTGATCCCAGGTCACAAACATCCATTTAAAAGCACCATATGAGAGACTGTTGAGGCCAAGACATGCCCGAGAACGTGGGGGAGCCACGCTGTCCTTAGAAACACACACACAGGGAGGCAGGTGTGTATCCCTAAGCAGGGACTCAAATTAATTCCATAGACAAGTAAGCACCTACTGTGTGCTGCTCTGTACTCTTTGCAGGTTCAGGGCAGAGGCAGCTGGCCTGAGTGGTCTCATCTCACATAAAATGAAACCACAACTTCTTTGGTCCATTTTCTGCATCCAAAACCCATGGCAGGGGTTTGGGGGTGATGTGGCTAAATGTAAAACCAAGCGCCTTCAACAGCCTTTCAGAAAACATGCAAGAATCATTTGGAACTCTTCAGTTTCCTCTGTCCCCCTGGAGACGATCCTCTCCACCTCCAGTTGCTCCCAACCAGGGAAAGAAAAAGACAAAAGATATCAGCATCTAGGCCACACTTCACAGAATCAGACCGCCATGCCCCCTTCCCCGAGATGCATGCAAGAGTGATGAGGTCACTTGAGTCCTCAAGGAGCTTCAGTTCCCTCTGATGTTACTAGTACCTACTTCTTAGGATTGGTGTGAAAGCCATGAGATCATTCAGGTAACGTACTCAGCACAGGGCTGGCACACAGGAGGCTCTCAATAAATGGCAGCTATTATGGCTGGGATCCTGATGGAGGGAGTAGAAGGCAAACACAAGGACCCAAGAGCCACCATTGTTTCTGGACTCTGCCAGCCCCATATGGCCCACAGAGACAGGCTATATTGGTGAACCACCCACTGTAGGAGGCGGGGAGACAAGGCGTGAGTGATGCCATTCAGCTGCAAAGGCTGCTGGTATGGATGGTGTGCTCTGGTTCATTAAGGCACAATAGAAATTACTTTGTCAATCATCCCTGAGGGAGGGGGTCTGGCAGAAGCTTAAGACTTCATTGGTGCTGCCACTGGAGCTTCGTTTTTTGTACAGACTATTTTTAGCATAAAAAATGTACACTCTGTTACACTGTCAAAACTGACAGATAAGCATTCTCGTGGCACCCACAGACCATGCATTCAATTGGGAAAATGTTAAAAAATGTTAGATGAGCTTCTCGGAACCATGGCACAAAAGAGCTGCTACATATCACACACCATGGCCACTGATCTTCATGAGAGCTGCTTCTGCCCTCTACCCTCTGTCTTAGGTGTCCTGACCTCTGAACTCTGCAGCTGGGATTCAGACTTGATTCCATGGTGGGCACCTCTTAGCTGAAGACTCAGCCAGGAGTAACTGAATCCAGGGAGTCCACTGTGGCAAGCATTTGCAAAAAGTATACTACAATTAAGTCTTCTACATATGAACAAGTTCCATTCTGAGAGCATGTTTTTAAGTCCTTTTTGTTTGTTAAGTCTAACAAAGTTAGCCTAGGTATCCAATTAACACAATTGGCTATAAACCTCATGAACAGTATGAAAAGGCAAAAAGAACACTGAAAGATAAAACTCCCCAGGTCGGTAGGTGCCCAATATGCTACTGGAGATCAGTGGAAAAATAATGCCAGAAAGAATGAAGAGACGGAGCCAAAGAAAAAACAATACCCAGTTGTGGATGTGACTGGTATTGGAAGTCAAGAACAATGCTGTAAAGAGCAACATTACATAGGAACCTGGAATGTTAGGTCAATGAATCAAGGCAAATTGGAAGTGGTCAAACAGGAGATGGCAAGAGTGAACATCGACATTTTAGGAATCAGGGAACTAAAATGGACTGGAATAGATGAATTTAACTCAGATGACCATTATATCTACTACTGTGGACAAGAATCCCTTAGAAGAAATGGAGTAGCCCTCACAGTCAACAAAAGAAATGCAGTACTTGGGTGCAATCTCAAAGACGACAGAATGATCTCTGTTCATTTGCAAGGCAAACCATTCAATATCACAGTAATCCAAGTCTATGCCCCAACCAGTAATGCTGAAGAAGCTGAAGTCGAACAGTTCTGTGAAGACCTACAAGACCTTCTAGAACTAACACCGCCCCAAAAAATTTCCTTTTCATTATAGGGGACTGGAATACAAAGGTAGGAAGTCAAGAAATACTTGGAGTAATAGGTAAATTTGGCCTTGGAGTACACAATGAAGCAGGGCAAAGGTTAATAGAGTTTTGCCAAAAGAACACACTGGTTATAGCAAATACCCTCTTCCAACAACACAAGAGAAGATTCTACACATGGACATCACCAGATGGTCAGTACCAAAATCAGATTGATTATATTTTTTGCAGCCAAAGATGGAGAAGCTCTGTACAGTCAACAAAAACAAGACTGGGAGCTGACTGTGGATCAGATCATGAACTCCTTATTACCAAATTCAGAGTTAAATTCAAGAAAGTAGGGAAAACCACTAGACCATCCAGGTGTGACCTAAATCAAATCCCTTATGATTATACAGTGGAAGTGACAAAGAGATTCAAGGGATTAGATCTGATAGAGTGCCTGAAGAACTATGGACAGAGGTTCATGACATTGTATAGGAGGCAGGGATTAAGACCATCCCCAAGAAAAAGAAATGCAAAAACCAAAATGGTTGTCAGATGAGGCCTTACAAATAGCTGTGAAAAGAGAGAAGTGAAAGGCAAAGGAGAAAAGGAAAGATATACCCATTTGAATGCACAGTTCCAGAGACTAGCAAGGAGAGATAAGAAAGCCTTCCTCAGTGATCAGTGGAAAGAAATAGAGGGAAACAATAGAATGGGAAATATTAGAGATCTCTTCAAGAAAATTAGAGATACCAAGGGAACATTTCATGCAAAGATGGGCACAATAAAGGACAGAAATGGTATGGACCTAACAGAAGCTGAAGATATTAAGAAGTGGCAAGAATACACAGAGGAACTGTACACGAAAGATCTTCATGACCCAGATAATCATGATGGTGTGATCACTCACCTAGAGCCAGGCATCCTGGAATGTGAAGTCAAGTGGGCCTTTGGAAGCATCACTACGAACAAAGCTAGTGGAAGTGATAGAATTCCAGTTGAGCTCTTTCAAATCCTAAAAGATAATGCTATGAAAGTGCTGCACTCAATATGCCAGCAAATTTGGAAAACTCAGCAGTGGCCACAGGACTGGAAAATGTCAGTTTTCATTCTAATCCCAAAGAAAGGCAATGACAAAGAATGCTCAAACTACTGCACAATGCACTCATATCACACACTAGCAAAGTAATGCTCAGAATTTTCCAAGCCAGGCTTCAACAGTACGTGAACTGTGAACTTCCAGATGTTCAAGCTAGATTTAGAAAAGGCAGAGGAACCAGAGATCAAATTGCCAACATCCATTGAATCATCAAAGAAGCAACAGAGTTCCAGAAAAACATCTACTGCTGTTTTATTGACTATGCCAAAGCCTTTGACTGTGTGGATCACAATTAACTATGGAAAAATCTTCAAGAGATGAGAATGCCAGACCACCTGACTCGCCTCCTGAGAAATCTGTATGCAGGTCAGAAAGCAACAGTTAGAACTGGGCGTGGAACAAACAGACTGGTTCCAAATAGGGAAAGGAGTACACCAAGGCTGTATATTGTCACCCTGTTTATTTAACTTATATGCAGAGTATATCATGAGAAACACTGGGCTGGATGAAGCACAAACTGGAATCAAGATTGCCAGGAGAAATATCAATAACCTCAGATATGCAGATGATGCTACTCTTACGGCAGAAAGTGAAGAAGAACTAAAGAGCCTCTTGATGAAAGTGAAAGAGGAGAGTGAATAAGTTGGCTTAAAGCCCAACATTCAGAAAACAAAGATCATGGCATCTGGTCCTATCACTTCATGGCAAATAGATGGGGAAACAATGAAAACAGTGAGAGACTATTTTTGGGGGGGTTCCAAAATCACTGCAGATGGTGACTGCAGCCATGCAATTAAAAGACACTTGCTCCTTGGAAGAAAAGTTATGACCAACCTAGTTAGTATATTAAAAAGCAGAGATATTACTTTGCCAAAAAATAATAGTCAAAGCTATTACTGTCTAGTCAAAGCTATGGTTTTTCCAGTAGTCATGTATGAAGGTGAGAGTTGGACTATAAAGAGAGCTGAGTGTAGAAGAATTGAGGCTTTTGAACTTTGCTGTTGGAGAAAACTCTAGAGAGTCTCTTGGATTGCAAAGAAATTCAACCAGTCCACCCTAAAGGAAATCAGTCCTGAATATTTATTGGAAGGATTGATGCTGAAGCTGAAATTCCAATATTTTGGCCACCTGATTGGAAGAACTGACTCATTGGAAAAGACCCTGATTGGGAAAGATTGAAGGCAGGAGGAGAAGGGGACAACAGGGGATGAGATGGTTGGATGGCATCGCTGACTCAACAGACATGAGTTTGAGTAAACTCCAGGAGTTGGTGATGGACAGAGAGGCCTGGAATGCTGCAGTCCATGGGGTCACAAAGAATCGGACACGACTGAGCAACTGAACTGATAATATGTTTATAATACTTTTCACACAAATAATACAGAAAAAGACAAACAGAAAAAATAAGAAAACATTTTTAATCTTATAGTACAGCACTTTGAACAGTACAATAGCTGGCATACAGTGGCACATTCACATCTTTGAATGTTTCCAACTTGAAGGATCATACGCAAAGGATTTACTATTCAGGTAAGAGATGTATAGTATAGGTAAGATGGGCAAGTGGTGGAACTCCGTAGTCTCTGGCGGTTTGGCCAAGGACCAGTGATTTCCCATCGTTCAGCCTCACAGCCCTGACCGCCCGCTCCCTCCACCCCACCCCGCCCTTGGTCTCACCCCATAGGAGCCACTATACAGGGCAAGAAACTCAGTTCATCCATCAAATAAGAAGATCTGAATCAGCCCATTTCTCAGATCCTCTTGACGCAAAGGAATTCTTTGTTCGGTTAATTGTCTTGACATTTTCATTTTTGTTTCCTATCTTCCTCCACTCACTATGTTCCTGTGACAAATCCTGGCATTAATGCTGTATTTTGCCCAAAATGCTTTTTCCCTTCTCAGTATCCAGTAAGTCCTACTCACTCTCCAGAGCTCTGCAGGAATGTCAATTCCACAGCTGAAGACAGTTCTTGTAGGATTCACACTCAGAGAGCCCTGCACTTTTCCTGCAGGGATGGCTTATTTGTCTCCCTTGTTAGCTTGCAAGGTCCCTGAGAGTGGGGATATGCCTCTTCTCTTTGCTTCTGCTTACAAGGTCTGCCACAAGAGTCTAGCACAGAGATTCATTAAGCGATGATCATTGAGTCAAATGTAAGAAGGAAGGATGGCTGGCTGGATGAATGCAAAATGAATACTTAAAGGGGCCCAAAGATGATCTGTAAGAGACATAGGTTCAATCCCTGGGTCAGGAAAATCCCCTGGATGAGGGAATGGCTACCCACTCCAGTATTCTTGCCTGGAGAATCCCATGGACAAAGAAGCCTGGCGGGCTACAGCCCATAGGGTCACAAAGAGTCAGACACAACTGAAGCGACTTAGCACCCACACAAGGATGATTTGGTTTTCCCTGGTGACTCAGCAATAGAGTCTATCTGCAATGCAGGAGACACAGGAGATGAGAGTTCAATCTCTGGGTCGGGAAATCCCCTGGAGGAGGACACAGCAACCCAATCCAGTATTCTGGCCTGGGAAAACCCATGGGCAGAGGAACCTGTCCATAAGGTTGCAGAATCGGACAGGACTGAGCAACTGAAGAGGAGCAAGTAAGGATGGTCTAGGCTGAAAGCCTCCAAAATTCTTCACATTCCTTAATCCAATCCTTTCTTCCTAAAAGAGAAAGAATCTTTTATCATTTAAAACAGATGAAATGCATGCCTATTTGTGGGTGTGGGTGTGTTTGGGGGGGGGGGGGGGGGGGGGGGGGGGGGGGGGGATGAATAAATGCAATCATCTGCCCTTTGGAATGATTTAAAAAGGGCCCAGAGAAGGGGAGGGCCCCAAAATTTCTTTTCAGACACGGAGGGGGTACAAGCCAATCCATGAGAGGCCATCTTAGTCTTGACAACCTAATTCCTAGGATTTGCGGTCTGCTCCTGACAAATGACAAATGCTGAGGGCTAGGTGGGCCCAGCAGGAGCCTCCCTCTCAGGGGCTCCTGTCACATGTCAGGTGACTGTCACAGAGGGGACCTTCCCTTGCTTTTCCTCCTCACTCCCCCGCGAGGGGAGCCCCCAGCGCTCTCTAGCATGACCCTAACCAGATCCATGACTGGGCATCCTCAGTCAAGGCTCCTCAGTGTTTTTCTTGGCCATGGATTATAGGAATAGTATTTTTCAACAAGAGGGCCGATTAAGAAAGGTACCATCACATCACACAGTAGAAAGAATAAAGACGTGAGGAAAAGCAGAGGAGAAATAGTGAGGGGCAGCGCCAGCTGCCTGCTGCAGACAGCATTGGACCTGGGCCCATTTATTTGTGCATCTGCGTCACTCTGCCTCCCCAAAGGGACCAGGCACAGTGATAGGTACTGGCTGGAGGAGGAGGAGAGCTGTGTCCTGGCTGACACTCTAAGGCAGGCCCTCGTGTTACTGCAACCTCTGGTCAGCTGGCCTCACACTTGAAGCTCTCCAGCAAGTCTACTCTCAGGTCTGGCATCCCTGGAACGTTCTTCCCTCTCTGAGATGTGGAAATTGCTAAATAAGAGTACAGTCAGGCATGCTGGCAAGTGGACCATCAAGGACTGGATTAGAAGGAAGAGAAAAAGCACCAGGCCACACTTGTATGAGAACAAAATAGGGAAGAGATGGGAGGCGGGGGGTGGGGGTGGGGGGCTAAGGTCCAGAAACCTTGACAGCAACTGCTCCTTGTAGAGCAGAGGACGTCAGAACTTGCTGGAACCCAGAGATCCATCCCCAGGGAAAGGAGTGGAGGGGGATAAAACCCCCAGTCATCTCACGAGTCCCCAAGATGCAGAAAACCCTGACAGGAAAAGGTGAGGGGAGGCCAAGAGACAAAGCAGCAGAGAGAACAGACCCAGAGAGAGTTCAACAAGCAAAAGCTGCCACGCAGGTCATCATCAGGATGATACTGGCCTCCTCCGAGTGGACACAGCCTTGCCCCAGCCCTGTACAGTCACCAGTCCAAGAGCTATAGAGGGTCCCAGATTTCATCCTCTTGCAAACTCACAAGTTAGCCACAGTTTTACAGATGTGGGTAGGAGACTCTTGGGCCAGAAAGAAAGCTCTTTATCCCTCACAGTCGTTGAGCAGGCAGCATCAGTATCGCATTTGCATTGGTGCCTGTGGTCCACCCAAGGGGACAAAGTGGGGTGGGGGTGGGGTCCAGGGAATGTGGCGCATACTGTGGGTTTGCTTCACACCTGATGGAATCTAAGCTTAGGAAACTTGAACCTTTTAAAATGGCATAAACTTACCTGAGGGAGATATTATCTTTACTGGAGGTAAAAATACCTGCCATCTTCTCCTTACCCCAGGGGGAGACACTGTCTGCTTCTTCCAGTACTGCCTGCTAAATGAAAATCCCCTAAGACAGGATCTAGAACAAAGGCTGTCAGTGCCTCTGCTGAAAAGACTTGGAGGAATGCAAGAAATTTCCCAAAGAATGGTCCCTCCACACTCACAAACTGCAGAGACACAGAGCCCTACCCTCCCAGGATAGCTCTCATCTCGTCCCTACAGAGAGCAGAGGCTGGAGCAGGCAGGGATGACTCAGGAAGGGGAAGTCCTTGAGCCTGGTCTTGAGGGATGGCCTGATCCCATTCTCTGGGGTGGCTTGTCCTGGAGAATGCCTCCTCCAGTTTGCACTCTAAAACATGGATTGGCCAGGGTACAGAGGAGCAAAGAACCATGGGTGAGCAAATAGAATTTCCCCTGTCCTCCCCCAGAACAAGAGACGTTCTGTGTACTCAGTTGCTTCAGTCATATCTGACTCTTTTGCGATCCTATGAACTGTAGCCCACCCGACTCCTCTGTCCATGGGATTCTCCAGGCAAGAATACTGGAGTGGGTTGTTATGCACTCCTCCAGGGGATCTTTCCAACCCTGGGATCGAAACCATGTCTCCTGTGTCTCCTGCATTGGGAGGCAGATTCTTTACCACCAGTGCCACCTGGGAAGCCCAAGAGATGCTCTAGTTTTTTTTTTAACTTTAAAATTTTATATTGGTATATAGCTGATACGAAGAAGGCAATGGCACCCCGCTCCAGTACTCTTGCCTGGAAAATCCCATGGATGAAGGAGCCTGTTAGGCTGCAGTCCATGGGATCGCTAAGAGTCGGACACGACTGAACGACTTCACTTTCACTTTTCACTTTCATGCACTGGAGAAGGAAATGGCAACCCACTCCAGTGTTCTTACCTGGAGAATCCCAGGGACGGCAGAGCCTGGTGGGCTGCCGTCTATGGGGTCGCACAGAGTCGGACACAACTGAAGCAACTTAGCAGCAGCAGCAGCATAGAGCTGATAAATGATGTTGTGATAGTTTCAGGTAGATAGCAAAGGGACTCAGCTGTACATATACACGTATCCATTCTCCCCCAAACTCTCCTCCCATCCAGGCTGCCACATGACATTGAGTCTGTTCCCTGTGTTACTCAGTAGACCCTTGCTGGTTATCCATTTTAAATACAGCAGTGTGTACATCTCCATCCCAAACTTCCTAACTATCCCTTCCCCCCAACCTCCCCCACCCCTTGGCAACCATAGAATTGCCTAGAATCTGAATCACATTCAAGGCCATTCTTTCGCCACTGAATGAACACCCCTTATAGCTCTCGATCTCCTTCCACTCTGTCTGTGGCATACGGCACTCCACCCCTGAGTAACAGCGTCTCCAGAGTTCTCCAAATACAGCCCCGAGGCTCCTGCTCTCCAGGTTCACCCACAGAAGCAGAAAGAGGGGGAAGGGGGCCTGCAAATGTGCCTTTCTCCTCACCACAGGCAAATGGTGAGATGTTTAGAACTGGGTCACCTGGCTTATCTTCTGCCCTCACTGAGATTAATTCACAAATGTCGCATTCAGAAGGCAGGCCAGATGCCGTTTCAGTGCCTCTTTGGATCATTTCGCCTTTTCCTCACAGGGCCCACCCAGCAGCCAGGACCGTCACAGTCACTCATCTGAATTTTAAGTAAGTCACGGCTCATTGCACCACCTGCCCTTTCTCCCCGAATTCGGAGCAGGGGTGCACAGGCCACGGCACAGGATCCCCGTCTGACCTGCCTGCTCCTAGGAGCTCCCTGGAGGTTTCCACAAGCCCCTAATCTTCTGTCCCTCACCCCAGGATCTCTTAAACAAATGTTATATGATCAATTATTTCATTGGCCTATTTAATTGATTTATATGCACTTTTAAAAGCTTTACACTGCACAGGGAAACACATCTATCATAATCCTTGATTGAACTGGAAAAAGGAGAAGGGAGAGAGGGAATTAAAACTTATTGAGCGCTTATTATGTGCCAGGTAATACACAAGCTACTTTGCATACATTACTGAGTTTAATCCTCACAACTGCCTTGTGAAGTGAGTATTTTTTACTGGAATGGGTGAATTTAGCTCAGATGACCATTATATCTACTACTGCGGGCAGGAATCCCTCAGAAGAAATGGAGTAGCCATCATGGTCAGCAAAAGGGTCCGAAATGCAGTGCTTGGATGCAATCTCAAAAACGACAGAATGATCTCTGTTTCTCTCCAAGGCAAGCCATTCAATATCACAGTTATCCAAGTCTATGCCCCAACCAGTAATGCTGAAGAAGCTGAAGTTGAACGGTTTTATGAAGACCTACAAGATCTTTTAGAACTAACAACCAAAAAAGATGTCCTTTTCATTATAGGGGACTGGAATGCTAAAGTAGGAACTCAAAAAACACCTGGAGTAACAGGCAAATTTGGCCTTGGGCTGCGGAATGAAGCAGGGCAAAGACTAATAGAGTTTTGCCAGGAAAATGCACTGGTCATAGCAAACACCCTCTTCCAACGACACAAGAGAAGACTCTACACGTGGACATCACCAGATGGTCAACACCGAAATCAGATTGATTATATTCTATGCAGCCAAAGATGGAGAAGCTCTATACAGTCAACAAAAACAAGACTAGGAGCTGACTGTGGCTCAGATCATGAACTCCTTATTGCCAAATTCAGACTCAAATTGAAGAAAGTAGGGAAAACCACTAGACCATTCAGGTATGACCTAAATCAAATCCCTTATGATTATACAGTGGAAGTGAGGAATAGATTTAAGGGCCTAGATCTGATAGATAGAGTGCCTGATCTGTGGTGTTGGAGAAGACTCTTGAGAGTCCCTTGGACTGCAAGGAGATCCAACCAGTCCATTCTGAAGGAGATCAACCCTGGGATTTCTTTGGAAGGAATGATGCTAAAGCTGAAACTCCAGTACTTTGGCCATCTCATGCGAAGAGTTGACTCATTGGAAAAGACTCTGATGCTGGGAGTGATTGGGGGCAGGAGGAGAAGGGGACGACCGAGGATGAGATGGCTGGATGGCATCACTGACTCGATGGATGTGAGTCTGAGTGATCTCCGAGAGATGGTGATGAACAGGGAGCCCTGGAGTGCTGCGATTCATGGGGTCGCAAAGAGTCAGACACGACTGAGCGACTGAACTGAACTGAACTCAGTAGATGAGGAGATTGAGCCCTGCAGAGGTGAAAGGGCCTGCCAGAGTTACAGAGCATCAGCTGGAAGAAGCAGGATTCAACTGCAGTTCTGATTCCAAGCCAATATCTACCTCAGGATTTAAATATCAAATGTTTCTGTAAAAAGTTATGAATCATTGAGGAAATAAGATCCAGTTGGCATTGCTTCCCTGAACTACATCTTTTACTACAACTGAAGGTGCCCAAGTGCACCATTTCACACCAGTGCGGGGAGGGGAGGCAGGAGGAAGGGACGGCTCAGGGATAAGGTGAGTTGCCACTTCCTTATCCAGGGAATCTTCCCGACCCAGGGATTGAACCTAGGTCTCCCGCATTGTAGACAGACATTTTGCTGTCTGAGCCACCAGGGAAGACTCTAGAAGTTAAAGTGGTGCTCAAAGCCTGAAACAGCCAGTTAGGCACTGCCCTGAGCTGGCAGAACAGACGCAAGTGCTGGTGTCTGGGCAGGGTCCAGGGGAAGGCACAGCCTGAGTGATAAGAGAAGCCCTTTACCTTCCTTTCATGACACAGGTGAGCATCGTCAGTCCAATCACGTGGAGCCCCAAGATCAAAGTAAGGCTTGGTCTACTAGTCTGGGTTCTCCAGAGAAGCAGGACCAATAGGATGAGATGATACATAGACAGACAGACAGATAGACAGGATATATATACAGAGAGAGGTTAAAAGGAATTATAAGGAATTGCTTAGTGACATTATAGAGGCTGACAAGGCCCAAGAACTACAAATTTACAAGCTGGAGATCCAGAGGAAAGCAACAGTAAAGTTCCATTTCAAGTTCAAAGGCCCAAGAAGCAGAAGAGCCAATGGTGTAAATTCCAGTCTGAGTCGAAAGGCAAGAGAAGACCAATGTCCCAATTCAAAGGCAGTCAGGAAGAAAAGCATTCCTTCTTATTCACAGGTAGGTCAGCCTTTTTGTTCTATTCAGACCTTCAACTGATTGGATGAGGCTCACTCACATCAGGGAGGGCAATCTGCTTTACTCAGTCTATCAGCTCAAATGTCAATCTCATTCAAAACACCTTCACATACCCAGAACACATCCAGAATATGGTCTGACTGAATATCTAAGCACCCCGTGGTCCATCAAGTTGACACATAAAATTACACATCACACTTGGGAGAGTATCTACCCCTTTACTAAGTAGAATCAAACTGCTGAGTTTTTTAACTTCTGCATCTATTTTGTAGTTTTTCTGTCTCTTATTACCAGACTGTCACTGCTGATACCCATGGCCCCAGCCCATGGAAGGACCTCTCCTCACTTCTAATTCACTCTGGGTTTGAAAACAAGAGGGCTGCTCTAGCTGGAATTTAAGAATTTGAATGAATACACAGATTTGGAGGTAAAATGCTTGAGATGTAGAGCAAATAGTTTGTGACATCTCTTTTATCTTCTCAAAGGGAACTTTTTTCATGTCTATTCTGATTCTTAAAGCTGTGATCTAGATAAGGCAAGTTACCAGATAATATGAAGACTTTCTGTATGAGGACTGAAATAATAATAGAGGGCAAGTCATAGATAGCAATGTTTTGACAACTTCAGGGGGCAATTTTGTATTCAGGAATCACAAAACACAACAAATGTGAAAACAGGCAGCTAAACAGAACTGATCCTCCCAGCTTTTTTTAGTCTCTTTAAATTATCCCAGGAAGAATAATGTCTTCCAAAGCCAACAGAATGAATCTTCACTGTGACTTCTCAGGCAATAAGCTAGTCAGGTCCTAACCAAAGAGTTTCTGGAAACAATGGGTTTTTACTCTTAAAAATAATCAGAATATTCAGTACTTAACACACACACAAGAAGTAGCAACCATTCAGCTTGGCACCATTTTATCAAGTGTGAGTGTCAAATTTTTTATAGCTTCAAATTAACAACAAGGAACTGTAATTTTTGTGTTTGTTTGTTTAAAAGACCAGCGGAGATTTTTCTTTTTGCTTGTTTAAGCTTCATTTAATTCAAGCTCCAATCTGCCCCTCTTTGATTGCATTTCCAAATCCTAAATAAAAGTGATAACTCTTTCTGCCAATTGTAACAAACTGCTGGTGCCAGTTATTGCTTTTTGAAAAAAAAAAAAAAAAAAGGCAAAAGCAAAAAAAAGAAAAAAATCTCTTAATACTTAGCTGACAGCTTTATCCAAAAGGGGGGAGAAAACCCTGGCCTTTCAAAGCCACCCGATATATTTGCAACAACCTCTTTACTGAGTTCATGTATCTTCTTTATTGTTCTTCATAAACAGGCTATTGGATCTCTCTAGCTTGCAATGTGAAAAATGAAAGAATTTCCTCCCATCCATGCCTCTCTCATCTCATAATTGTTTTGTTCTGAGAGGTAGGGGAGACCCGTATAAATGTCTCTGCTATTTTATTTGTCCTCTCCAAGCCCATTCATGCTTTTCTCCAGGGCTTTTGACTCCCGCTCTGTTTCTGCCTGAACCTCCATCTGCTTACTGTTCTCCGCATCAAACCCCACTAAAGTGTTTGAGATTTCATTTCAGAGGGTGATGTAAGAGAGATAAGAGTCAAAGGCATTTGAAAAGCCACTTTCCAGCGTGTCTGTGCTGGGTAGGTTGGAGGGGGAGGCACAGCTCACCTGACATCACAGAGAACATCCTGGCTCAGGTCTGCAGCATCCACTTCTCTTCTCTGTTCTTTCCGGAGGGCCCTGCGGCTGTGCCTTCTGCTCCTGCTGTTGCAGCTTCAGAGGCTTCTCCATCTCTCTGAGCTCCAGTCTCATCACCGTCCCCCTGAAACTGAGGTCCGCCCACGACAAGAACAGCCCTTGTCAGGAACAGGCAGGTCTGACAGCCTGTGGAGTGGCTTGTTGGGGAAAAGGCAAAATTTTTCAATGTGGTACATTGTCCTATAAAGGTAGGAGATGCCCACTCCAGAAGAGGTCGTGGAAAGGAGTCTGGAGTGGGTGGAAGCTGTTCGCTACACTTTGATTCCTTAATGATATGCATCAGAGTCAGCATCTCAGACTTGAGTACTGGAGCAGTCCTACGTAAAGGAGAAAAAAACAAAACAAAACATGAATACTCATTAGTCAGGCTTGGCTGTGATACTGCTGTGTAACAAATAATCCTCAAATCTTAGTGGCTTACAACAGACATTTCTTTCTTTTCACTCTTAGATCCATAGGTTAGCTAGACTCAGCTGGACTTGGATTAGGTCTGCTCCATGTATGTCTTCATCATGGAACTGTGAATTACACAGGATATATGGATCTCATGGTGCAGACAGGAGCAGCAGAGGGCAAACTCAAACATTCAAGCCTTGGCACACCCCCACTTCTGTACACTGGTTACATGGCCACACTGGAAGTGAGTGAGGCAAATATACAAATATACACTACTCTAAGGCGGAAGAGACAGAGAAGGCGATGGTACCCCCCTCCAGTACTCTTGCCCGGAAAATCCCATGGACGGAGGAGCCTGGAAGGCTGCAGTCCATGGGGTCACTAAGAGTCGGACACGACTGAGCGACTTCACTTTCACTTTTCACTTTCATGAACTGGAGAAGGAAATGGCAACCCACTCCAGTGTTCTTGCCTGGAGAATCCCAGGGACAGAGGAGCCTGGTGGGCTGCCGTCTATGGGATCATACAGAGTCGGACACGACTGAAGCGACTTAGCAACAGTAGCAGCAGCAAGGAGGAAGAGAAAGGGATACTGAGTGATGATTTGTTCAACAACAATCCTCTCACCACAAATACACACACATATACACAGGGTCAGAGAGAACTTCTTTCCAGGGAGGCAATAAATCCTGCAGAACAGAAGTTGCTTGCTTTTCCTATCTACCCCTGGCTATTAGCAGCAGCTCAACAAAGATATTTTTGGATGTGGGACTGAAAGTAACTTTAAATGCCACTTAGTCCTACATCTTCACCAAGGGAAGTTTTTAGTAACAGCTCCCATGATGGGAGGCCACATCCTTCAAAGAAACCCATTCCAAGCACACAAAATGAGCCTCTACAGTACAGCAATGCCTCAGATGTTAGTGGCCAGCTCTTAGGGTATCACCTAAGCCTTTCCTTTTCCGAGTGAAAAGCCCTGAGTGTCTTTCCCTCAAAGCCCATGGTTCGCAGTCAGTCTCCTCCAGGCATGTGCTCTTTGTTAATGCATTTCTTGTATTGAGAACCCAACCCAGAACTTGTATTGAGAACCCAACCCAGAACCCAACCCAGAACTCCCAACTGGGAGTTGACATTTGTGTTAGCAGAGTGGGGTGATCCTTTTCCCCTTCCCAAAGAGGGACCACTCAGGTTGAGCTTAAAATCATCTCAAGTCAAGACACTCTTACAAGTGTTGCTAAACCACTCATTGGTCAGCTGCATATGGAGTGCTCATGACACGACCTGCTTCTACGAGGTGCTGGGGACACAGTGGTCAACAGAGTTGACATACATGGTCTTGGCTCTCATGGAGGCTATTTGGACAGACAGAGAAGACATAAGTAAAGAGACAAAAAAATTAGAAAATGGAATAGACAGTGGGAAGAAGGAAGAGGGAAAGCTGTGTGAGATAAAGTGGCAGGGGAATCCCGAAGCCCAGGAAGAGGGCCAACAAAGAGGACCCATGGAAGCTGCCTGGGCAGGAGGCAGCCCTTGGGGATGAAGGATGGAGATGTGAAGGCAGCTGAAGGCAGGCTATGTGGCAGGCCCTGGTGAACAGGGGAGAGGCACAAAGAACAGGCGGAGGGTCAGCAGGTCTGTTTGGCCGCGAAGGCAGCAGGGTTAATTCTGAGAGATTGGTGCTTTAAGCAGCAAAGGGCATGATGCGACATGGATCTTGAACGAGGTCCCTGGCATTCCGAGGGTGTGCATCTGAGTGTGTGTATCTGTGCACGTGGATCCATGCAGTCCTTGGTGGAAAGAGGGCACAGTTGGAAAACTTGATGCCATCCCAACTCAGTTTCTCTTTGTAAATATGTGTCCCATGATCCAGCCTGTTGGTCAATAGCCAGCTTTTTCTCACATCTCTGTGCCTCCAACATGGGTCAGGCCAGGAGGAAATGTGACTCAGGTGAGCAGCAGAGACCCTCAGTCACATCACCTGAGATAGAAAAAGTACAAAACTCTGATAGAAGAACTTTAAAGCAGAACCTTCAGCAGCCATGATTTTCAGGAACAAATGGTTCGCTTCTTCCTAAACAGCCAGCCCAATGTAGAGGAACATATCCTGGGTGATGAGCAACAGGGGTACAAACCACACCCTCAGGAAACAGAAAGCACTATCCTAACCAGATGAGCCGGAGCCCACCTGCAGTTACCAGACACCCCTGGAGTCTTGTCCAACAGGGAGGTGGGGGGCTCTGTGCTGTGTTTCTGCCAGACTTGCCAGCATGTGCATGTGACCCTCACTTGGTGGGCTGGTCCTCTGCCCACCGGGGTAGCCCTGCTTCCACCTTCTCCACCAGCCATCACCATGGGCCACCACACAGGTCTGGACCACACAGGGACAGGACAGGAGGAGACCAGAGGACCAGTGAGGAAGTAGGGAGCCCTTTGAGCAGAGCCCAGGGTGCAAGGACACTTGAGAATCTGACCTATGGGGATAAAGGAGTAGCTATCAGCACAGATGAGACAGGCAGAGGAAGTGCTATGGACAATCAGAGGCTGAAAGTTACAAGAACCCACATGCAGGAGGGTTCTTATATATGCAGGAGATATCTGCTGATCTGCTAGGAGGCCAGGAAGACCTGGCAAGGCTCACCTGACCAAAAACATATATATAGATAGATATAGATATCAATAGATATAGATTATACAGATAGATAGAGATACTGATACAGGTGTACTTTCCCCAGAAAGCACCTATTTTTTCAGTGAGTGTCCTTCCCCAAGGAGAAAGGTACTCTGGAAAAGAAGGTAATGACTGAGACCCACACGTGGGGGTGGGCACAGCTTTTGTGGAGAACAGAGGTAAGTTCAGTTCAGTTCAGTCGCTCAGTCATGTCCAACTCTTTGCAATCCCACGGACTGCAGCAAGCCAGGCTTCCCTGTCCATCACCAACTCCCAGAGCTTACTCAAACTCATGTCCATCGAGTAGGTGGTGCCATCCAACCATCTCATCCTCTGTATCCCCTTATTCTCCTGCCTTCAATCTTTCCCAGCATCAATGTCTTTTTCCAATGAGTCAGTTCTTCGCATCAGGTGGCCAAAGTATTGGAGTTTCAGCTTCAGCATCAGTCCTTCCAATGAATATACAGGGTTGATTTCCATTAGGATTGACTGGTTTGATCTCCTTGCAGTCCAAGGGACTCTCAAGAGTCTTCTCCAGCATGACAGAGGTAAAAAGAGGACCAAAAGATGCTCTGTCTTATCCCTTGCTTTTCTCTGCCTCCTCCCCCACCCAGCCTCAGGAAGATTCTGCCTTCATCCTGTCATGTCCTTCTTCCTTACTTCAGCCTCCTGATCTTGCCTGAGTGATACAAAGACTTCAAGGGTCAAATCCAAGTAATCAAGAAGGAGGTATTTCAAACTTCTTATCCTCATTACACTTTTCAGAGAGAAAACAGGTTTTAAAGCAATATGTATGGTATGCTACTGCTGCTGCTAAGTCGCTTCAGTCGTGTCCGACTCTGTGCGACCCCATAGACGGCAGCCTACCAGGCTCCGCCACTGGGATTCTCCAGACAAGAACACTGGAGTGGGTTGCCATTTTCTTCTCCAATGTATGAAAGTGAAAAGTGAAAGTGAAGTCGCTCAGTCATGTCCAACATTCGCGACTCCATGGACTGCAGCCTTCCAGGCTCCTCCGTCCATGGGATTTTCCAGGCAAGAGTACTGGAGTGGGCTGCCACTGCCTTCTCTGATGTATGGTATAATCCTATCTTTAAAAATATATTCAGCCCAGTTCAGTTCAGTCGCTCAGTCGTGTATGACTCTTTGCAACCCCATGAACCGCAGCACGTCAGGCCTCCCTGTCCATCACCAACTCCTGGAGTCCACCCACACCCATGTCCATTGAGTCGGTGATGCCATCCAACCATCTCATCCTCTGTCATCCCCTTCTCCTCCTGCCCTCAATCTTTCCCAGCATCAGGGTCTTTTCAAATGAGAGCTCTTCGCATCAGGGTCTTTTCAAATGAGAGCTCTTCGCATCAGGTAGCCAAAGTGTTGGAGTTTCAGCTTCAACATCAGTCCTTCCAATGAACACTCAGGAGTGATCTCCTTTCGAATGCACTGGATGGATCTCTTTGCATTCCAAGGGACTCTCAAGAGTCTTCTCCAGCACCACAGTTCAAAAGCATCAATTCTTCGGCACTCAGCTTTCTTTATAGTCCAACTCTCACATCCATACATGACCACTGGAAAAACCATAGCCTTGACTAGATGGACCTTTGTTGAAAGTAATGTCTCTGCTTTTTAATATGCTGTCTAGGTTGGTCATAACTTTCCTTCCAAGGAGTAAGCATCTTTTAATTTCATGGCTGCAATCACCATCTGCAGTGATTTTGGAGCCCAAAAAAATAAAGTCAGCCACTGTTTCCGTTGTTTCCCCATCTATTTGCCATGAAGTGATGGGACCAGATGCCATGATATTAGTTTTCTGAATGTTGAGCTTTAAGCCAACTTTTTCACTCTCCTTTTTCACTTTCATCAAGAGGCTCTTTAGTTCTTCTTCACTTTCTACCATAAGGGTGGCGTCATCTCCATATCTGAGGTGATTGATATTTCTCCCGGCAATCTTGATTCCAGCTTGTGTTTCTTCCAGTCCAGTGTTTCTCATGATGTACTCTGCATATAAGTTAAATAAACAGGGTGACAATATACAGCCTTGACGTACTCCTTTTCCTATTTGGAACCAGTCTGTTGTTCCATGTCCAGTTCTAACTGTTGCTTCCTGACCTGCATACAGATTTCTCAAGAGGCAGGTTAGGTGTCTGGTATTCCCATCTCTTTCAGAATTTTCCACAGTTTATTGTGATCCACACAGTCAAAGACTTTGGCATAGTCAATAAAGCAGAAGTAGATGCTTTCCTGGAACTCTCTTGTTTTTTTGATGATCCAACAGATGTTGGCAATTCGATCTCTGGTTCCTCTGCCTTTTCTATATTATTTATTACTAAAATGGGCAGAGCATTTCTATGTGCTTATATAGAGACGGGGAGAAAAGTCTGATAGAAAACAGGGGATTTTTAGGGCAGTGAAACTCTGTATGGCACTAGAAGAGTGGGTGTGTGTTGTTTAGTCACTAAGTCATGTCTGATGCTTTGTGACCCCGTGGACTGTAGCCTGCCAGGCTCCTGTCCATGGGATTTCCCAAGCAAGAATACTAGAGTGTCTCCTTCCCCAGAGGATCTTCCCCACCCAGGGATTGAACCCGAGTCTCCTGCATGGCAGGTGGATTCTTTACCACTGAGTCACCCGGAAGTCCCCGCATGTCATTATGCATGTTTCCAAATCCATAGAGTGCACACCAGACGTGAACCCTGATGTAAACCATGGGCTCTGAGTGATAAAGATGCATCAGTGTAGGTTCATCAACAGTAACACGTGTCCCCTCGGGGAGGTTGATCATGGGGGAGGCTGTGCATGTGTGGGGAGGGGGGCATGGAATATGTGGGAGCTCTCTGTACCTTCCTCTCCATTTAAGAGTGAACTGAAAATCACATTAGCTTTTTTCTTTAAAAGTATAATCTTTTATATGGAATCTAGAAAAATGTTACTGATGGACCTATTTGCAGGGCGGGAATAGAGACTGGAAATGTGGACTTGGGGGGTAGGGAGAGGAGAGAAGGATGAATGGAGAGAACAGCATTGCTATGCACACAGCACCATGTGCAGCTGGTGGGGAGAGGCTGTGCAGTTCAGGGAGCCCAGCTCAGTGCTCTGTGATGACCTAGGTGGGCAGGATGGGGAGCAGGCAGCCAGAGGCACACTCCCGGGGAAGGGATATATGTGTGTGTGAAAATTGCTCAGTCATGTCCAACTCTTTGTGACCCCATGGACTATACAATCCATGGAATCCTCTAGGCCAGAATACTGGAGTGGGTAGCTGTTCCCTTTTCCAGGGGATCTTCCCAACCCAGGGATCGAACCCAGGTTTCCCACGTTACAGGCAGATTCTTTACCAGCTAAGCCACCAGAGAAGCCCCAGATATATGTATACATATAGCTGATTCACTTTGCTGTGCAACAGAAACTAACATAACATTGTAAAGCAATTATACTCCAATAAAAAAAATAAAAATTACCTTATGTATTTAATATATATACATATACATAATTTTTATATTTGTAGAAGCTTAGCAGATATTTATCAGACAGATCACAGTCTTCTGAGTTCATTCACTCCCTTGGATATTTACAGGGACCTCCTATGAGAGTCACTTTACCAAAAGTGAGCATTAGAATTTAATTAATTTAATATAAGTGATTTTATTTCTTCATTCTTTTTTGCTTATCTCCATTTTCTCATTTTTTAAGTCAACATGTAGTGATAATGAAAGTGAAAGTGTTAGTCACTTCATTGTGTCCGACTCTTTGCGACCCCATGGACTGTAGCCCGCCAGGCTCCTCTGTCCATGGAATTCTCCAGGCAAAAATACTGGAGCAGGTTGCCATTTCCTCCTCCAGGGGATCTTCTCAACCCAGGGATTGAACCCGGGTCTCCTAGCAGTGCAGGCAGAGTCTTTACCATCTGAGCCACCAGGGAAGCCCCATAGTGATAATGAACCAAAGCAAAAGAGCTTCAGAGCAGTTCTTCTCCACCCTCTGCTCCTGCTTCCTTCTCCAGCTCTCATAGCCCAGGCTAGGCACCTGGTGGAGAGGCCTCAGACTTCTGCTATAGTGTTTAAATGGGAAGTCCCTGCTCCGCTCTTGGCCCTAGAATCCCCTTGGAGCTCAGAGGAAGCCCCACTCAGCCTCTCCAGCCCCCTCCAGCAACACCGAGGGCTAGGATTTGGGTGGCTGTGCAGAGCCCTATCATCTCACCACGGTAATATGGTTCTCAGTTCATGCAGCACTGGAGAGGCAACAAAGGAGATAAATGGAATTTCTGCTCAGTGAGTTGATGATAATAATAAATAAGGCCTTTTCTCCAAAGGCTTGAAATCTGTTGGCTCATTTCAATGCACAAAATTATTCATTTAAAAAATCCTCCCCACAGACTTGAAGTAGGTGGGGGATTAGTAATCATTAACCCCATTTTGCAGATGGAGAAATCAGGACCCAGCAGGAGCTGGAGCTCATAACCACCGGCAGAGCAGGTGTCCTGCCTGCCTCCCGGGCCAGCACTCTATGTGAAGAGGGGGCGAATGAAGCCTCGATCTGGTACTGGAACCCAGGCCCAAAAAGTGATCCTTGCATCCCCGAGAGTCCAGGCTGCATTCTCCACCTCATCCTCCCAGAGGACCCATCTCTTCCTATCTCTCCGTCCTCCCAAGACTGAACAGACAGAGGGCAGAGTCAACACACCCCTTCTGCCGCCCTGACACTAACTGTGCTCAGGACTGGGCCCCCAAAGGCTCCCAATGCTTGGTGATGGATGCTGCACGGATCAGCTGAACAGTGGCAGAATGTCTTCTCTGGTCCCGGCTCCTACATTTGACAGGAGAACGCCGCCCAGGGAGGCCACGGCCGTCATGTGGCTCCGAGGAGGGAGAAGACATCCTTCTCCAGCTCTGGTTTGCCCGTCAGAGCTTCCAGCCTCAGGTAACCATGGTAATCACCAGTATTAACCACGGCAGAGACAGGAGCCTCAGCAGGCCGGCTCTGACCTGCTCCCACAGCAGACGGTGCGCCGGCTTCCGGCAGCACGTCGGGTCCCCGATCGCCCCTCTGCTGCCGGTGTCTAAGGACTGCGAAGGACGGTCTGCCTACTAAACCCAGGAGTCAGTGCTGGAGGGAGAGAACAGGCCCTAAACCTCTCCCACCGCCAGCAGAGCCTGGGTCAGCCGAAGGTCGAGGATGCGGCCTAAGGACGCAGCCCCGATGGTGGCGGCCCAGGAGCAGGGCTTTGTGCCCTGCACGGCCTGCCCTGTCCCAGCCCTGCCTCCAGGATGGCAGCCACCAGCCGTCACCACGGGAGGCCAGTCTGATCTGAACTCGTGGGAGAGCTTCGTGGCCGGAAATGAGGGGCATGCACAAGTAACCTTTTGCTGCCCTTGACCTGAGGGCTATGCCAAAAAGGCCGCTGCGGAGCCATTCTTGCGAAACGCGGGTGCTGCCTCTCTGACCCACCCCCTCGGTGCTCCTCAGCTCCAGGGGCGCCGCGTTTGCGACATCAGGAGACCCTGTCCCCAGGTCTCTGACACTAGCTACTACTCATCCTCCCAGCCCGGTCTCAGTTTTTTCCTAAACCTGCTCCTCATCCCTCCCTCCTATGAAGCACTAAACTCGCCCCCCGCCCTGCCACCACCCGCCCCGTAGCAGACAGCTGAGAATCTGCGCAGAACACGGGGCCTGTCCCTTGCAGCTCCGAGGGCCAGGGCATGCTCCCCGCGGGGGACACAGAAGGCCTCTGCCGGGTCCTCGGACACGGGGAGCAAAGGACAGCTGCTGAGAGCCGCCAGAATCCCCGCTGCAGCCCCCGACACTTCCACCACCACCACCACCAGGGTTTGCAACAGGCCTGAGGCCGCATCCCGTACTCAAGGGCTCTGCAAATTCGCGACAAACAACGCTGAGGATGCTTGAGTCCAGCTGCTTCTGAGAAATCTGTACATGGGAAAGGTCCAAGGAGCGCGTTTCTCAAGAAACCCCAAGCCCCAGCGGCCGCCAGGTCCTGCTGCAGCTGGGAACCCAGCGCGGTGGCGGATAACGACGCGGCGCTCCCTCTAGCGGCGAGCATCCCGTACTGCGCCCGGGGCTCGCCGGCGAGCCTTCCCGCCGGCAGACGCTCCCGCCTGGACCGCGCGCCTCGCCAGAGGGGGAAGTGGTGACCTGCTCGCTTCTGGGGAGCAGGGCCACCGCACCCAGGCGAGGGAAAAACCCGTGCCTCAGCGGAGGAGCCCCTCTGGCCTCAAGCCGCTCCCAGCCAGAAGTTCGCAGCAGATCCCCTGCCCCGGGGCGGGAGGACGCCGCCAAGCTGCCCTGGGGCGGCCAGGAAGGCTGTGTGGCCCGCCCCAAACTGAGCCCCCTGCAAGGTCTCTGGGCAGCTCTGCCCAGACGAGCAGTCTCATCTTTCTGGCACTGACTGCGTAGGAAGCCACTCAGGACCACCACCCCACAACCCTGCCCCTGTCCACAGCAGCCCACTCCCAGCCCCTGCCGCAGTGGGTCACATGGCCCACCGACCCCTTGGGCGCAGTCTTATTTGTCTATGTTTCCTGAGTATCACGCACAGCGACTGCTGAACTGGCATACCAGTGAAGAACTAGACCAGCGTCTGCTCTGACCAAAGGCGCTCCTCCTCACAAAGACGATCTCTCCTGCCAGAATCCCCAGGACACTCAGTGCCCAGGAAGTTAGGTTCAGTCTTGACTGCGCTCACCGTTTCCGTATCTTCTTTCCACCCTGCTCTGCCCCCAGACAAAGCTCTTTGAGGATGAAGGGTCTGCCTACCTTATCTCTGGGTTGGGGTCTCTAGAAGAATGGTGAGAAAAGAGTTAAGCGAAGAAGGGAAGGAGGAAGGGAAGAAGAGAGAAGGAGAGAGAGATGGAGGACTTTTCATTCACATCCAGCCAAAGCTAGTCTTTTACTCTCACCCACTCTGAATGGCCTGTTCAGTCATGCCACCATCAGAGAGCCAGGGGTACTCTTACTCTCGTTTAACTAATCAATGTTAATAGCTTTATTGAAATGTAATTCACATTCCACACAATTCACCCATTTAAAGTGCAATTCAGCGATTTTTTCCTATATTCATAGACTTGTACATCCATCATCACCACTGTTTTCCTGACCCCACATAGAAACTACCGCCATTCACAGTCACTCATTCCCTCCCAATCCCTCATCCTTCAGCAACAATCAAGCTACTCTTTTCATCTCCATGGATTTGCCCATGCTGGACATCTCATGTAAAAGCAATCATAAAATCTGTGGTCTTTAGTGACTGGCTTCTTTCCCTTAGCATCGTGCTCTCAAGGTTCATTGATGTTGTAGCATGTGTCAGTACTTAATTTCTTTTTATAATAACATTCCATGGTATGGATATATACAGTTTCTCTACTTTATCAGTTGATGGACATTTGGGCTCTTTCCACTTTGGGCTGTGATGAATAATTTTATTTTTATAGTAAAAAAAAAAAAAAAGAACAAAACTGCTTGATGTTTTCCCTGCCTCCAAAGAAGACAGGTGGAGAAGAAAATGGCAACCCACTCCAGTGTTCTTGCCTGGAGAATCCCAGGGACGGGGGAGCCTGGTGGGCTGCCATCTATGGGGTCGCACAGAGTTGGACACGACTGAAGTGACTTAGCAGCAGCAGTAGCAGCGAAGAAGACAGGAAGTAGTTTATTCTGAAAAATGGCAAAGATACAATCAAATGCCAGATGATTCACATATGACTGTTTAATTTTGAGCTTCTTCCATGTTTCAGGCAGGGTGCTAGGTACTTTCACAAAACATTATCTGTTTTTAACAGAACATTTTGAGCTAATTTTTGCATGACAATAGTCCCAATTTAGCTGTAAGGTTCTTAGCCAAAGCAAAGAGGAATATACATTATATTGCTGTCCTACTGGCATCACTGTTGGGTTGGAACCAGCTCTCAGATTCACTCTTAGAATTAGAAGAGCAAAGCAGCTCTCTGGTTTTCCATCAAGCATAGAGCCTTATTCCTATACCTCACGCTTGCTATCCATGTGCTCAGTTAACCACTGATATCACCCATGCCTCTATTCAGTTTGTCCAGATCACTTTCATACCCATGATCTCTTTCAACCCAGCGGGGCAGTGTCTGAGCGGTGTTACTACTAGCCCTGCTCTGCATGTCTTCAGGGTTTTTCAGCAAATGTTTGTTTTAAGTTGAGTACTGTGGGTCCAGGTGAACAAGATAGATACAGCACTGCCACCCAGAACTCGGCCGAGAGGAAACCAGACACTAAACAAGGAGACAACGAAGTAATCCCCAAAGCTAAAGTGCTGGGAATAAAACTACGAGGGGGCAGTGATGGAGAACATCCAAGTGGGCAAAGAATAAACTCACCTGAATAGTCAGGAGCATCCTCCCTAAGATGGGGTTTTCAGCTGCAATTCTAAGAAGGAGCCAAGCCACGTGGTTAGAGGGAGTCTGTTTCCTGCAGAGGGAATGGCCTGAGCAAAGACTTTGGGGAGGAAGAGCCTGGTATGGTCCAGGAAGGGGTGGTGGAGGGGGAAGAGAAGCCACTGTGGCTGGAATGCAGAGATGGGGAAGGGGTACCAGACAGGACTGCAGAGGTGCCCAGGGGCAGATCAGGAAAGGCCTGATAAGGATAACCAACCAAGATAAGGAGTTTGGGTTTTATTTTCAGTGCAATTAAATTCAGTGAAAAGTTTTAGAAAGGAGAGTGGTGGAATCCAATTTAAGTTTTAAAAAGACTGCTGTGTAGAGGATGAATTGCAGAGCAGGAGAAGTGGCAGGAAACTCTACTGGGAGGCTCTCAGGGGGTCTGGGAGGAGATGCCCGTCATGGACAAGGTGAAGAGAGTCACTTTGCAGAGAAGGCATAAGGAAGAGGGCCACATCACAGATGGCTCCTAGATTTGGATTTGTGTAACTAGGGAAAGGACAGTGCCATCTACTGAGGTGGAAAGGTGGAGAAGAAATGGGTTAGGGGAAATGTCAAGAGCTCTGTTAGAGACACAGTTGGTTTAAGATGCTTGTGTAACCCCCACCTGGAAAGGTCAAAGCAGCAACTGGATAGGAGCCTGGAGCTCTGAGAAGAGGCCTTCTTAAGATGCAAATTAGGGACTGTCAGCTTGGAGGTGGCATTTAAAGGCATGAGTATGGATGAGATCACCTGGGGAGATCTCTGAAGCTTTTGAAGCTTTTCTCTATAACTGTGCCTCCCAAGTGTCAAAACAAGTCAATTCTGTCAGTTTAGAGAGGGAAAAAACTCACAGATGATACTAGCCATTTGGTCCCATGTAAATAAAACTTTGATTAAGCAACTTTTCTTATAGTCAACCACGGGTTTGATTCTGTGTGTGCAGATGCACAAACCTGAGTGTATCCCACTGGTCAGGTGAGAGCAAAGGAAACTGGGGCAGCAGGCCAGACTCAGGACAGCAAGTGGGCTCACCCCTAAAACAGGGAAACATCCTCCTATCAGGCAGTCAGACTTCACATCCCTAGGTCACTGCTGCGGCGGAAATGTTACAACACAGCCATCACTGACCAGCAACAAGACTGGGATGATGCTCTCGGAGTTAAAAACAAGAAACAGAAGCTCCACGTGTCCACACTCAGGTACAAAGGGGAAGGAACATGTCCAGCCAGTTTTGACCATCCATATACACCTCCATCACCATCTTCACCATCATCACTCTGCTGATAGAAGAGACATCTTTTGTCCAGTATATGTCTGCAGGAAAAAAAAAAAAATCAGCCCTTACTAAAAATATTTGCTCTGGGCCCATTAAGAAAAGATGGTATATTTCTGTATTTCTGAGAAACAATCACATTGTTTTCATGATTTTTCAGGAAAAGCTGTGTGAAAACAAAAGGCTTCTCAAGAATCCCTTCCCGGAGGCCAAGGCAATTCTTAACTTGCACTGTTTATGAATGAGGTGACTCACTCTCTGTCCGCCACAAGCCCTACCACGGCAGCTGTGGATGCTGACAATCTAAGTTAGGAAGGCAAGAATTAGCATGGGTTTGTTCAGTTCGTTCACTTTGTTCAGAAGCAGCTTTGTCCTGTCATTCCTGAATGATAAGGGTGATTCAGATATAAATGAACTAGTGTCAGGAGGAAAAGAAAAATGTCACCAATCACCCGGTCATCAGTTCTTGATCGTGACAAGGGGCTGAAACCCAAGGTGGATGACGCCAGAGAGAGGAGAGGAAAATCCAGCCCCAGGCCACCTGATGCAAAGAGCGGACTCGTTGGAAAAGACCCTGATACTGGGGAAGACTGAAGGCAGGAGGAGAAGGGGACGACAGAGGACAAGATGGTTGGATGGCATCACTGACTCGGTGGACGTGAGTTTGAGCAAGCTCTGGGAGATAGTGGAGGACAGGGAAGCCTGGCATGCTGCAGTCCATGGGGTCACAAAGAGTCGGACACGACTTAGCGACTGAACAAAGTCTCAGGAAAACCAAAGACAGGGGTACAGGCAAAGTACACAGGAAAGCCAGTCTGCGTGCATCAAAGGCCAGGTAACTCAGAACTCAACTTTGCGGGAGCTCGTGGGGAGACAGCGCCGTGCAGAAGTGGTAGGGACAAGCAAAGGAGAAGACCTTGAGCTGGGAGGGCCCCAGAGGACTCAGAGAGCACAGCCGAGAATGGGTACAAGCACAGCTCCAAGTCTGGCAGGGAGGATGTGTTTGGCATTGGGGAGACCAGTGTAGATAAGACGCAGAGAAGAAGAGTGGAGACCCAGTAGGCAGAGTGATGGGTGAGCACTGGAAGGGGCCAGCAGGAGCAAAAGCTCTGTCTTCAGGCAGAATCTCACCTGACCTGAGTCATGTGTGGACATCTGTCCACCCCATGATTCCACCTGAAACCCTGAACAAGATCCACTGAACTCTGTCCTGACTCCATGTTCATTGCAAACTCGTGGACCAATCAGCTTAAAATCGTAACACCATTTATCAGAATGCGTGTCTTGCCCTCCTATGCCAAGCTTCGAACCATATAGATATTTGGGGACGACGAGAGAGCAGTTTTACAATCGTCCAAAATAAAGCATCAGCCCCCCTTCTCCCCACGCCAGTTCCCCAGGCTAGCTGATTCTCATAAAGCCGTGGCATTTGCCCACTCCTCATCTTTATTTTAAAAGATCATAAGGGGCGCAAAAATTGCAGGGTACAGACTGCCTCTGGCTCTATCTGTTTAGTGAAAGGTTAGTCCCTGAATTAACAAAAATGTGTTATTTTATTTAAAAGCCTATCTGGAGGGTGAACTTTTCCTGGTTTGAGAGCATACAAAGAGAGACACAGAAATCAAGATTGTAAATCTTATCTGCTTGCTGAAATTTGATTCAGAGTACTTGTCAGTCCAATTTTTGGCAAATCAGTCTGTTTTAAGTAGGCTGGGCCCATAAGGAAACCTGCAGATGGGAAAGGCCTTGTGAAAAGAGGATAGGGCCTGGCTGGGTAGAGCTGGGCTGTAGGAACAGCCCAGTCAAAGAAGGTGACTGAATTGCAGTGTCCAAAGAGCTCGGCAATCCATGGCGACATTGGTATTATGAAGCACTGAAATTTTTTGGAAGTGACTCCCAGTGTAATTTCATGGATCTGATTATTTTCTTTTACCAGGCTAGACAGCCAAGTTTGTTGTCCAGTAAAGAGGGAAGAAGGCTTCAAAGAAAGTCACAGAACAGAGAGGCAGGGTGTGACGTAAAGATGTCTCCAACTACCTGAAAACTCAAGTATTTAGAATGCCCTTCACAGCTAATGCAGAAACCCATACCGAGAGGTCAAGTACAGAGATGAGGGCACTGGCTCCCTCTAGTGGTTGAATTCTCTGGGGGCAGAAGAAAAATCAGTAGGGTCTCCAGACAGAACTAAAAAGCCTCTTGATGAAAGTGAAAGAGGAGAGTGAAAAAGTTGGCTTAAAATTCAACATTCAGAAAACTAAGATCATGGTATCTGATCCCATCACTTCCTGGCAAATAGGTGGGGAAACAATGGAAACAGTGACAGACTTCATTTTCTTGGGTTCAAAATGACTGTAGCCATGAAATTAAAAGATGCTTGCTCCTTGGAAAAAAAGCTATGACCAGTCTAGACAGCATGTTAGAAAGCAGAGAGGTTACTTGGCTGACAAAGGTCCATCTAATCAAAGCTATGGTTTTTTCAGTAGTCATGTATGGATGTGAGAGCTGGACTATAAAGAAAGCTGAGCACCAAAGAATTGATGCTTTTGAACTGTGGTGTTGGAGAAGACTCTTGAGAGTCCCTTGGACTTCAAGGAGATCCAACCAGTCCCTCCTAAAGGAAATCACTCCTGAATATTCATTGGAAGGACTGATGCCAAAGCTGAAATTCCAATACTTTGGCCACCTGATGCAAAGAACCAACTCATTGGAAAAGACCCTGATGCTGGGGAAGATTGAAGGTGGGAGAAGGCGACAGCAGAGAATGAGATGGTTGGATGGCATCACTGACGCGAGGGACATGAGTTTGAGTAAGCTCTGGGAGTTGGTGATGGACAGGGAAGCCTGGCGTGCTGCAGTCTATGGGGTTACAAAGAGTCGGACATGACTGAGTGTCTAAACTGAAATGAACCAGACAGGAGTGCAGGGGAACCCTAGTACGCCAAAGCTTACTCCTGACTTCCCAAGGGGGTATCTCAGGAAATCAGAGTGTCTGCAGGAAAAAAAAAAAAAAAACCACATCTCTTAGGCAAGTGGTGCACCACAGCACAGGGTGGGAAGTTAGAAGTGAGGAGTGAGGAAAGGTCTAGCAGCCCAGGATGGCCCTCACTTCGCATCTCCATCCTAGGAATGTTGCATCAGGACCCGAGAGGCTCCCCCACACCAAGCGCCAGGACCCACCATCACACACTGCCTGTGCCCAGAACACAGACCACGAGCCCCCGCCCCCAGCAGCAGAGGTTTCAGTGGTGGAAATGCTGAGGCCAGAGGCTGCCCCAGGACAAGCGGGCAAGCGGGTCAGCCAGATGAACATGCGTGGACCAGGCAAGCCCATCAAAGAGGGAGACGTGAGATGTCCTGAACCCAGGCATCCTCCCAGGAAAGTGAGCAGGAGAAGGAAAGGGGGAAAAAAGCCTTCTTTAGGGAAGTCACAGACTGAAGGAGAATGTGATTTTAATTGATTTATTTACTGGGGTGGAGGGGTACTCTTTCAACCAGAAAAAAAATAATGCTACCTTCTTTGTAAAGGTTAAAGATGGCTTTTGGTGGTGTTGGTGTTGGTGGTAGTGGAGCTTCCTCAATGGATCAGTGGTAAAGAATCCACCTGCCAACACAGGAGACACAGGTTCGATCCCTGGGTTGGGAAGATCCCCTGGAGGAGGAAATGGTAACCCACTCAAGCATGCTTGCCTGGGAAATTCCATGGACAGAAGAGCCTGGCGGGCTACAGTCCATAGGGTCGCAAAGAGTTGGACAGGCCTGAGCAACTGAGCATACAGCATGGTGGGAGTGGCGATATTTGTATTTTTGTGACTGCTGTCTTCCCTGCCATCATCAAGAAAGCAAGATGAGACTAGTTCTGGAAACATTTTTAAAGCTGAATTTTCCAGCACATACTACCGCTTGCCAGTTACATTTCAGCCCCTCCACAGGTCACAGGAGGCATTAGGAATCTGGGGACTGTGGTGCTTGACAAAGTCCAACCAGGGGTAACAACTCTGTCCTCACGGGGGTCCAGCTTTGTTGAAGGAGGAATCTACCCACAGCTACAGGCACAAAGTCAGAGCCCAGACCTCCTCAAAGTGGATGGCAGGGGCCAGAAAGCGTGCCCAGTATACCAGCCAAGCATTCAACTCAAGATTAAATGAAGCCCCAGGGAGGACAAGTGGAACAGACTCCAGTTTATGGTCTCGAGAGAAACAGCTGTTTCCTTGGGGAAACAGAAACTCAGAGGGGGGTCGCCCTAGACTGGACGTTCAAAGCAAGAATAACTTCAGCATCCACCCACCCTCTGCGATAGCACCCGCCTACCTGCCAGGCTGGACTCCGAGGGAAACAAAGGCTGCTAATTCCCCAAGGATGCCAGCCCTCCTGCTCCCACTCCCCAGTCTCCCAGACACGCCGAGATGAGATAATGGATTCAAAAGCACGTCGTCAACTGCAAAGTGCTGTACAAAAGCTGGCATAATTATTAATATTAGCGGTGGGATTTTTTTTCTTTTCGAGAGAGATGCCAGAATCTGTGCATTCATAAATCATAAAACACTTCCTGCCTGAGCCTTCTTCCAACTTCTCTCTCTTTGCCTTGTCAAACTTCCTCCTCCTACCAAATGAGCCCTTAGGAGGGAGAGATCATTCGTGATAGTGGACCGGGACTTCACAGCTGTCTCAGCACCGGGGCCACAGGAAGGCTCTGTCAACACACCCGCCTGTACTGAATGGAACCAGAAGAGAAGCCAACCATGGGCCAGTGTGGAAAAGATGGGTGAGCATGACCACGACAAGCACTGAAGGAGACGGCATCTCATCATTTATGTAAAAACCTCACCCCTGGAGGTTTCAGGTTTCCAGTGGGCAGGGCCCCTTCCTTTCTGCATCTCTCAAACCTGCCAGTGTCTATCCTGAGGCCGCAGAGTTGCTGAGTGAAGGAGCGCTCGGCCAAAGAGCTAGTGATCACTCAACTAATGACACACTCGTCAAAATTCATAAATCAATGCCTGAAACCCAAAGCCCAGATCTTGCAGGGGAGATGCCAAACTAAGGGGCAGAGGGCCTGAGTTCTGGTTCTTAGTGGCCTCACGTCTCATGCACAGCTCTGAAAAAGTCCTTTCCCTTCTTTGGACTTAATTGTCTTCATCTGTTAAATTTAGGAATGTGGTTGAAAATTTTTGGAGTGTGTAAACCCACATTCTATGACTCTATCTATGCCTCTGCCCTCCTGGGCAGCACAAACAAAACAAAACCAGACAAAATAATCATCAACAATTTAGTGAAAAGAGCAGCCCTATCCTTAATGAGATCCCAATGAGGTTAAGACTGGTTTTTATTAGATTTTGCAATTATTTAATGCTATTAGGATGTTGTTTGTAGAATGCTTAAAAATTGCAAGTAAAATGTAAGTAAGTGATTCATTTAAATCTGAATCTAAAGAGATGATTGAGCCACAAGGAGGCCTGAGAGCAGGTCAAGCAGGGGAGCCAAGAGAGAAGCAGGAAAAATGGGTCCAGAGCTGCAGGCGGAGACTTGCCACATGCAGCCTCAAGGATGAGATCAAAGTAACAAAGCCAGGCCCTTTGAACTCTGACTACAGCCAACACCTGTGTGCCTCTAACAGGTATGACATATAAATTTTTAAAAACTCACAATACAGTTACTTCTAGAACCATATTCAGCGTAGCTTAATGTGACTCTTTGATGATTTGATGTCCTCAAATTTAAATTATTGTGGCAGATGCAGAATTTACATACACACATACATAGTCAAAGCTATGGTTTTTCCAGTAGTCATGTACAGGTGTGAGAGTTGGACCATAAAGAAGGCTGAGCACCGAAGAATTGATGCTTTTGAATTGTGGTGTTGGAGAAGACTCTTGAGAGTCCCATGGACTTCAAGGAGATCAAACCATTCAATCCTAAAGGAAATCAACCCTGAATATTCATTGGAAGGACTGATGCTAAAGCTGAAGCTCCAACTCTTTGGCCACCTGATATGAAAAGCCGACTCACTGGAAAAGACCCTGATGCTGGGAAAGACTAAGGGCGGGAGGAAAAGGGGACAACAGAGGATGAGATGGCTGGATGGCATCATCGACTCAATGGACATGAGTTTGAGCAAACTCCAAGAGATAGTGAAGTACAGGGAAGCCTGGCGTGCTGCAGTCCATGAGGTCACAAAGGGTTGGACACGACTGAGCGACTGAACAACAACACACACCTTTCTTCCCCCTCTGGAAACCACCAGAGGTTTCAGTCTCAATGATGGGGAGAAATAACAAAAACACTGGAATTGACCCAGACTCTGCCATGAGAAGCCATAGCATAACATCAGGAACACAGTGGGTGTTCCACTCAACAAACGTTAGTGGTGGTGCAACGATGTGATAGACAGTGAGGACGGCCATGATCACACAATGACGGGAAGAGCACAGAGAGACCCAGCCCAGACTAGAAGTCAGCGAGCCCTCCTTGGAGGTAGTGACATCTCGGTCAAGCAGGGAGGAAACAAGGAACTCACTTTCAGGTGCATGCAGACCACTGCAGCTCTGGCTTGGCTGACAGCAGAAATCACCAAGGATATAATTCCCACCCTATGACTCAGTGTCCCTCCTCCCAGCAACTGTCTTTATCCAAGCTTTGGATTTTATGCCTGCTTGTCGCATTTCTAGCCTCACCTCACCTTTCCAACCTGACTCTCTCTGCAGTGCTGAATGTATGCTCCATGGAAGCTGCTTTTAAACTAAACCTTGATATGAGTTTGCTTGCTGGGCCTCTGTCTCTTTCTCCAATAGCAACCCACTTCATCACAAACAATCCTCTGAAACTAGTAGCATCAGTGTCCCCACGGAACACGTCAAGTGACTGTGAACTGGATAACTGAGGGCCCTTTTAAAGAGGAAACTGGGAGGTAAGGAGTCCCTTGCCTGCGTCATACAGCCTAGAGTTGAGGTCTGAGCCCAATTCTGTTTGTCTCCTAAGTCTGCACATTACAATAGTGTCTCATTCTCAACACACCCTGTACTAAGGATTCAAGACTGTCTTGCCCCCAAAGTTGTGAGTGCTTCAAGGCCAGAGACATTGTCTGCTTTGTTCACAGCTGTGTCCCTGAGCAGAATCCTTGGCTAGGTATTGAGGAGTGTCCTAGTAAATATTTATCAAAGGAATGAATAAGTGAATTCTGTCTGCCTTAGGAGGTGATCAAGGAAATGAAGGTGAATGTGTTTCTGTGGTGCTTAAATTAGAAACACAGGCAAGAAAAAGATGTTTGAGGAGAGCTTTAGCAACTCAGTTGGTAGTAGTAGTCTAATTGCTAGGTCATGTGGGACTCTTGTGACTCCATGGAGTACAGCCCACCAGGCTCCTCTGTCCATGGGATTTCCTAGGGAAGAATACTGGAGTGGGTTGCCATTTCCTTTTCCAGAGGATCTTCCTGACCCAGGGATCAAACCTGGGTCTCCTGCATTGCAGGCAGTCTCCTGCAACTCAATTAGTTGGGATCTAAACAGGAAAGCTGCAAGTCCTCCTCGTAGTCATACACTGGGGATTTGATGACACATATTAGTATCCCACGTGAGAAAAGAGAACAGGAAGACAACAGAGGGTGGTAAGGGACCCTAGAGATGAGTGCAGTGGAAACTACAGCCACTCTTCAGCTGGAGGGATAAAGAAAGCCACAGAGCTACTGAGCCGGGAGCTGGGGTCCCACAGTAGATGCTGAAAACCACACTGAGCCTATGCATGAAGAACTGGGGATATGGAACTTGCAGCTTTCACCACGGACATAATCAATCCAAGGCACCGAGAAAAGGAGAGAAATATGCCTGCTTCTCCCTTCTTCTTGTCCTCAGTTTCCCTCCAGGGCTTCTCATTGGCCAGAACCAGCCAGGAGCCTGCCGACAGGGGAGCTGGAAGAGCAGCCATCATCACTGTCCTATGCACTGAACAGGAGAAGGGAGGAAACAGGCTCAGGTGCAGCCCAGGACTGATTCTAAAGTGAAGATTATTAAACTATTACCAGGCAATGGAGAGGTCAGTCTTTTTCAGACATTTCTTATAAAACAGCATATTCAGAAAGAACAAGGTAAGGAACATTATGAACAAGTTTGAGAAGCAGTCACCTATAGATTTGAAATTCCTGGCTGAGATGGTTGAATGATGCAGAGCTGGGGGAGCGGGGCAGGCTGCAGCATGAGATGTTGTCTCTCATTCTGTCATTTACACAGGGGTACAGCTCCCAGGGAGGCCCATGGCCCAGGGCACCTGCTTGTCCAGGAACACAGCCCCAGCCCAGTCCACTCAGCCCTCATGTCCCAGAGGGGACTGGCCCCACAGTCACAAGACTGGCTGACTTGGGGAGTGAGTTCTCTGGTCCAAGTGAGGATCCATATCACTCAGAGCAGTCTAAGTGTCTGACTGTTCCACCAAGGAGTCCTCAAAACAAGGCAGAAAAGACAGATTGACCATCAGAGCCAGAATGACCCTGTGACCTTGCCTGGTCCCACCCCATTCCCTATCCTGACCTCATGTTCCAAATGAAGAAGCTGAGGACCGGGGTTGAAAGAGGCCTGGCCATAGGCACATGACACCGTAACAACAGGCTCAGAATATCAGCTCAGGTTAAGGTTTCCAGAGGAGCAGGAAGAGAAATGGTGTGTGTGTGTGTGTGTGTGTGTGTGCAGAACTTAATAATTTATTATCAATGGTGTTGAAGATGCCAAAAGCCCTTGCCAGTCCTCTGCTGGGGATGCTTCAAAGTAAAGCGGGAGACAGAGTTAAATGTGCAGTGGCCTCAGGACATGTCCTGGAAACCACTTTTAAAAATAAATACCTGGAGATGTTGGCTTCTGTCTTTGACAGAGTAGCTTGTATCAGGTTAACCATCCTGCTGAGAGCAACTATAAAAGCTAAATATATTGCAGAAAACAGCTGTTTGGAGTCATAGGAGAGTAACGAAAGCAGCCAGGACTTTAGGGGCCAAGATTCTGAAGAAAAGGGAAACGCAGTGAGTAAACCCTAAATGTCCCCCATGTTTTCTCTTTAGGGCATTTGCCAGTTCTCAAGGGGCATCACCGAAACAGAGAAGAAATATAAGCCTAGAACCACAGCAGCCTTGCTGGTCTGAGAAGACAAAAATTGGAATTCAAATGCTACCGAGGAAGCCAGAACATAGAGAACTCTTTTCCTGGAGAAAGGGCCCATATAGAAATAAGTCATGCATTCGCATTTGAATTCCCCTCAAGGAATTTTCTCTAAGCTTTCCATGAGATAGGCAAGAGGCCAAAAAACTAAGCAGTAAACAGCTTCTAAAAGGCTGGGAAACCCGTCAGAGTTTGAGCAATCTCAAAGTGTTAGAAAGAAAAAATATTGACGTTCAGAGCCCACCAAGGAGGAAAGGTTTTAGTAAATAACCTAGATTTTCATTGAGACAGCTCAAGGATTAAACACTAAGAGAAAAGACAAAGCAGAGAGGGACTAGCCCTCACAAAGCCCAAAATCCAGCCTTAGTTTCTGACAGGATCAAGGTGAATTTCCCACTCTTTAAACACCTGCTAGGGAAAAAAGAAAAATCCTCTCTAAAGGAAAGTAACATCCTTCAGACCCTCAACATTTTTTCATTCACAATATTCAATATTGAATCAAAAATTATCCAGCATTCCAGGACACAGAAAATAAAGCCAACATTTAAAAAAAGACAAAGACTTTAGAAAGATACATATAAGTGACCAAGATACTATAATTATCTAAGACTTTATCAAACTAGGATTAATATGTTCAAACAAATACATGAAAAGATAGAAAACTATAATCTATTTCAAAAGAAACAAATTAAATTCTAGAACTGAAAGATATAATAACAAAAATTAAACATTCAATAAATAGGTTATTAGTTCAGTAGCACAGTCATGTCCTTGAGTCTGTGACTCTTTGTGACCCCATGGACCACAGCATACCAGGCTTCCCTGTGCATCACCAACTCCCAGAGCTTGCTCAAACTCATGTCCATTAAGTCAGTGTTGCAATCCAACCATCTCATCCTCGTTGTCCCCTTCCCGTCCTGCCTTCAATCCTTCCCATCATCAAGGTGCCTTCCAATGAGTCAGTTCTTCACATCAGGTGGCCAAAGTATTGGAGCTTCAGCTTCAGCATTAGTCCTTCCAATGAATATTCAGGACTGATTTCCTTTAGGATGGACTGGTTTGATCTCCTTGCAGTCCAAGAGACTCTCAAGAGTCTTCTCCAACATCACAGTTCAAAAGCATCAGTTTTCAGTGCTCAGCTTTCTTTATGGTCCAACTCTCACATCCATACTGACTATTGGAAAAACCATAGCTTTAAATAGGTTTAATAGTAGGACCTCCTTGGTGGCTCAGATGGTAAAGAATCTGCCTGTGATGTGGGAAAACCAGGTTCAATCCCTGGTTGGGAAGATCCCTTGGAGAAGGGAATGGTTACCCACTCCAGTATTCCTGCCTGGAGAATTTTATGGACAGAGAAGCAGATTAGACACAGCAGAAAAGAGAATCAATATATTAGAAAACAAGCAAATTGATGTAGGAAAGAAAAGATTACACACACACATAGATGTATATACTCACACAAAGAGAGAGAGAGAAAGAGAGAGAAGAACATAAGAGAGACAGTGAAAATCACTACTGTGAAATCTGAACCCCAGAGACAGGGAAGAGAAGAAATGGGGAAAACTGCGTATTTGAAGAAATAAAGACCAAGAATGACATCAGTCTACAGACTCAAGTAACTAACAAAATCCAACACATTAAAAACAAAGAAAACTACACAAAAACACATCACAGCAAATCTTCAAAAAGCAAAATCCTAAAATAGCCAGAGAAGGAAAAGGCATACATTAGGAGCAACTATAAGACCCACTCAACACAATAGAAGCCAGAGAACTAGAATGACAAGGCTAAAATGCTGAGAGAAGTTGAGTGTGGGGGAAGATGTCAGTCTAGAATTGTTAGTCTATCCAGTAGAAATATCCTTTAAAATTAAGACAAACATGTTAAGCAAATAAAAATTAAGAAAATGGATCATCAACAGATATATACTCTAAAAGAAATAGTAAAGGAAGTTATTCAGACAAAATAATCCAAGTTGGAAGAACAGTAATACAAAATGCAATAAACAGCACCAGAAATGGTAAGCTTAAAGGTAAATCAAAATTAATTACTATTTCAAACAGTAAAAATAACAGTGTCTTGTGGGATTTTAAAGACATAGAGAAGTAAAATACATGCTCAAAATAGCATGAAAGGAAGAAGAAAAGTGGGTAAATGGAATTAAAGTGCTGGAAAGTCCATTTATTGTCCAGGAATTTGTAAAATTATTAATTGAAGAGTAGATTGTGTTGAAGGCCTGGGGTAAATCTCAAGCAGTTTGGTAAACTATGCACTCATGTCCAAATATGTTCCACAGCCTATTTTGTTCAGCTGAGCAGCTAAGAATGGTGTTAAAGAATAGTTGAGGAAAAGGTAAAGAAGGAGGAGGAGGAAAGGGAGGAGGACAAGGGGGAGGGGAACAGGTTGGGGAGAGGAGGAGAGTCAGAGACTTGTGCCTGGCCCTCAACACCTAAAATATTTACTATCTGCCCTTTTACAGAACAAGTATGCCAGCTCCTACCCTAGGCTAACACTAAAGAAACAATAAAAGAATTTAAAACTAAAACCTAATAAAGGGAAGAAATAGAGTAACCAAAAAAAAAAAAAAAAACTATTTAAATAGAGAGAAAAAGAGAACAAAAATCAGGAAAACCTAATATAAAACAAATACCAAGATGACAGAATTAACACCAAAAAATCAGGAATTGGTAAGCAGACTCCATAATCCAATCAAAATTAAAAAACAGAAAAACAATACAAAATAAGACCTCACTCTGCATTCCTTATAACAGATAGACACAAAAAGGGTTTTATATAAAACATCAGTTTAGTAGTTCAGTTCAGTTGCTCAGTCGTGTCCGACTCTTTGCAACCCCATGGACTGCAACACGCCAGGCCTCCCTGTCCATCACCAGCTCCCGGAGTTCACTCAAACTCATGTCCATTGAGTTGGTGATGCCATCCAACCATCTCATCCTCTGTCAACCCCTTCTCCTCCCGCCTTCAATCTTTCCCAGCATCAGTGTCTTTTCAAATGAGTCAGTTATCCTTATCAGGTGGCCAAAGTACTGAAAGTATAAAACATAAAAGAGTATAAAACAATATGCCCTGAAGACACCAACCAAAAAAATATTGGCTTAGCCATACTGATATCAAACAATGCAAGACTCAAGGCAAGAAGTATTCATAGAGATAAAGTGAAACATTTCACAATGGCAAAAATTCAATTCACATCGGCAAAAATTCAATTCAGCAAGAATAGCTAATAATCTGAAACCTGTATGCACCTAAAACCAAAACCTGAAACATGTAGAGGAAAAAAAAAAAAAACAGAACTAAAAGGAAAAACAAATCCAGTACAATAGCTGAAGATTTCAAATACATCTTTCAGCAACTGATAGAGCAATCAGACAATAAATCAGTTAAGATACAGAAGCTTTGAATAACATGATAAACAAACTTGACCTTGTCAGCATATACAAAACACTGAACCCAAGAACAGTAGGATTACATTATTTTCAACTATGCATGGGACATTAAACAAAATAAACCATATTCTGAAACACACAGTAGATTTTAACAAATTGCAAAGGGTTGAAATTAAACAGATACGTCCTCTTACCAGAGTGGGAAAAGCCTGGAAATCAATAGGAAATACTTTTAAAATACTCAAATGTCTGGAAATTACTAAGTAACATTTCTAAGTAACCTATGATTAAAAACACAATTCAGAACTTAGAAATCTGCACGGGAATTAGAAAAGACTCTCAACCAAGGAATAATAAAAAACCAACATGTTAAAAACTTGTAGCACAGAGCTTAAACTAGGCTTAAGAGGAAAATGCATAGCCTTAAATGTATATTTCAGAAAAAAAGAAAGACAGAAAATCAGTGATTCAAAGACTATCTCAAGAAATTAGTAAAGAACATCAAATTTAAGGCAAAGGAAGAAATAATAAAAATAGAAGAAAAAATAGAAGAACTATAGAATAGAAAAATATCCATTAAGCCAAATATTGGTTCTTTGACAAGACTAATAAAATTTACAGATCCCTATGAAGACTGCTCAAGGAAAAAAAAAAAAAAAAGAAGGAACTACTAATATTAGTGATTTTTTTAAAAAAGGTGCAATCATAGAATTCACACAAACATCAAAGGGGCAATGAGAAGATATTATGACAATAAATTTGACAATTTAGATGAAATAGACAAATCCTTTTATTTAAAAAAATCACCATCTGAAAATACTGACACAAGAAGAATTAGTAAAGTCTTAGTTATTTTACCTACTAAGCTGAACACAGCATTCTCATGAACCAGCAATTTTACTCTAATAGAAACGCCTATCTAGGTACACGGAAAGATAAGGAATGTTCATAAAGACACTATCTCTATCAGGTAAACACTAGAAGCCACCAAATGTGCATCAATAGTAGGAAAACTGACCATGTCGTGGTACAGTCATGTGATAGAATATTATATCAGTTCAGTCACTCAGTCATGTCCGACTTTTTTCAACCCCATGGACTGCAGCACGCCAGGTTTCTCTGTCCATCACCAACTCCTGGAGCTTGCTCAAACTCACGTCCATCAACTCGATGATGCCGTCCAACCATCTCATCTTCTGGTGTCCCCTTCTCCTCCTGCCTTCAATCTTTCCCAGCATCAGGATCTTTTCCAATGAGTCAGTTCTTCACATGAGGTGGCCAAAGTATTGGAGTTTCAGCTTCAGCATCAGTTCTTCCAATCAATATTCAAGACTGATTTCCTTTAGGATGGACTGGTTAGATCTCCTTGCAGTCCAAGGGACGCTCAAGAGTCTTCTCCAACATCACAGTTCAAAGCATCAATTCTTCAGCACTCAGCTTTCTTTTAGTCCAACTCTCACATCCATACATGACTACTGAAAAAACCAAAGCTTTGACTAGATGGACCTTTGTCAGCAAAGCAATGTCTCTGCTTTTTAATATGCTGTCTAGGTTGGTCATAGCTTTTCTTCCAAGGAGCAAGTGTCTTTTAATTTTATGGCTGCAGTCACCATCTGCAGTGATTTTGGAGCCCAAGAAAATAAGGTCTGTCACTATTTCCATTGTTTCTCCATCTATTTGCCATGAAGTGATTTGACCAGAAAAGCTGACTATGTTGTGGTACAGCCATGCAATAGAATATTATATACAACAAAGTAAAAGCTGAACTCCTGCCACAGGCAACAACATGGATGAATTTCATAGACACTAATGTTGAGTGAAAAATTCAGATACAAAAAAAAAATATACTATGTTATCCCATTCATATGGCATCAAAGACAGATGCTGATTACTTTGTGGAGGTAAGGACTGGGAGGTTGTACAGGAGACCCTGGGGGTATGGGCAGTGTTCCCTCTATCCTGGTTAGAGTAGGCTCGCTATGTAAAATTTATCAGAATTCTTGAGATCATGCACTTCACTTAATGTAAGATGACTTAATTTTTCCAACTTAAAAATAAATAGTAAATAAATTTCTGATACAAGTTTGTTCCCAGGCACCTGTTTCTTTCTCATAAACAGTAGATAGCAGTACAGTCAGCTCAGTTCAGTTGCTCAGTTGTGTACAACTCTTTGCAGACTCTTACAAGGGCTTCCCCAGGTGGTGGTAGTGGTAAAGAACCTGTCTGCCAATGCAGGAGACATAGGAGCTGTGGGTTCAATTCCTGGGTAAAGAACCCACCTGCCAGTGCAGGAGACATAAGAGATGCAGATTCAGTCCCTGGGCAGGGAAGATCCCCTGGAGGAGGGCAGAGCAAAATCCACTCCAGTATTCTTGCCTAGAGAATTCCAAGGAAAGAGAAGCCTGGCAAGCTATAGTCCATAGGTTCACAAAGAGTCGGAAATGACTGAAGAGACTTAGCATGCATGCATGCCTACTTTTACAAATAGAACTGGAGGGAATTTTAAGGTCTTTCAACCTAGGATCAAGCTTTTCTTATACTTTTTTTTTTTTTTTTTTTGGTGGGCTTAATTTGGACATGCCATGCAGCATGAGGGATCTTACGTCCCTAACCAGGAGTCAAACCCATGCTCTCAATACTGGACCACCAAGGATATCTTTTTTTTTTTTTTTTGAAGAATGATTCCCCTTCTGTTTGGGAATAAATGATTCTATTTGATGGCTCTACAGCATAAGTATAAACTGTAGAAAATTCTGAAAGATATGGGAATACCAGACCACCTGACTTGCCTCTTGAGAAACTTATATGCAGGTCAGGAAGCAACAGTTAGTACTGGACATGGAACAACAGACTGGTTCCAAATTGGGAAAGGAGTACGTCAAGGTTGCATAGTGTCACCCTGCTTATTTAACTTATACGCAGAGTACATCATGAGAAACGCTGGGCTGGAACAAGCACAAGCTGGAATCAAGATTGCTGGAAGAAATATCAAGAACCTCAGATATGCAGATGACACCACCCTTATGGCAGAAAGTGAAGAGGAACTAAAAAGCTTCTTGATGAAAGTGAAAGAGGAGAGTGAAAATGTTGGCTTAAAGCTCAACATTCAGAAAACGAAGATCATAGCATCTGGTCCCATCACTTCATGGCAAATAGATGGGGAAACCGTGGAAACAGTGTCAGACTTTATTTATTGGGGCTCCAAAATCACTGCTGATGGTGACTGCAGCCATGAAATTAAAAGACGCTTACTCCTTGGAAGAAAAGTTATGACCAACCTAGAAAGCATATTCAAAAGCAGACATATTACTTTGCCAACAAAGGTCCGTCTAGTCAAGGCTATGGTTTTTCCTGTGGTCATGTATGGATGTGAGAGTTGGACTGTGAAGAAAGTTGAGCGCCAAAGAACTGATACTTTTGAACTATGGTGTTGGAGAAGACTCTTGAGAGTCCCTTGGACTGCAAGGAGATCCAACCAGTCCATCCTAAAGGACATCAGTCCTGGGTGTTCATTGGAAGGACTGATGCTGAAGCTGAAACTCCAATACTTTGGCCACCTCATGCGAAGAGTTGACTCATTGGAAAAGACTCTGATGCTGGGGGGGATTGGGGGCAGGAGGAGAAGGGGACGACAGAGGATGAGATGGCTGGATGGCATCACCGACTCGATGGACATGAGCTTGAGTGAACTCCGAGAGTTGGTGATGGACAAGTAGGCCTGGTGTGCTGTGATTTATGGGGTTGCAAAGAGTCGGACACGACTGAGCGACTGAACTGAAATGAAATGAAAAGCATAAGAAGGATGAAATGTGAGATGAGAAGGAATAGGCGTTGACCCCACCGATGAGCCCTATCAGAGGGACCAGCCCACATAAGCAATGGTGTAACTAACAGAGGAGCCAGCAACAGCTTCTGAAGGCTCTATTGGCTATTCTCCAGTGGGTATTTACAACAGAAATCATTTGAGCCATCTGTTATTCAGTGCACTCCACCCTCAATGGGTTACTGAATGGTACCTTTTTTGCCAGAAAGTGGCCACTTTTGCAAAAGGATGGGATTCCCTAGACAAGCCCTTCCACCAATCAGGGAGTTCTGGAGAAGAAAGAAAACCTGACTGGAAACGAATTAGAAAGGTAAAAAGGTAAAGCTGTTTTTGCCATGGTAACTAAGGTTTGCCCATACCTAGATTTATTTCGTTGACTGAAGTAGTTTTGTGGGTGTAAGTGATTTTTGAAGAGCAAATTAAAAAGACTTTTCATAAGTCCCAGTAGACAACAATGTAGTATTAGCTAATGGCAGTTGCCATCTCTAAAATAATTACTTTTATAATAATCTGTTTATTAATGAAGTGATCTGCAAAATGGATAATGGTTTCTTAAGATTTAAAGCACAGGGCTTCTTCCTTCCACTTCATTTTGCTTTTATTTTTTTGCAAAAGTATACCGTGAAGTGACTCAAAATTTGCTGACAGATTTTACATACAATAATTTCAGAAATGCATGTTCAAGGGGGTTGAATAAACCCATATTTCTTGTATTGTGCCCTTAAATTATTCCCTCTGGTAAGCAAAATGTTCTAACATTGATTGTGGTGAGGCTTGCACCTCTCTGTATATTTACTAAAATCGCACACTTAACATGGGTAAATGTTTTGGTCTGTAAATTATAACTCAATAAAAGTGTTTTGGAAAACAAAAAATAAAATCAATTGAACATTTAAAAAATTATTTTCTGGGTTTCCCTGATCTTGTCACAGAAATGCTGAGTGTGGAAAAGGGAAATGGTGGCAACTGCACAAAAGCGAGATGCTGGCACGGGGAAACGCCGACCCAAGAGTCCTAGTGGACCACAGACTGAACGATGAACACAAGTTAGCAGCACAATGCTATTTTTAAGGAATCAAGACTATTGAGAAACGTTCTAGAAGCAGCACCTCTCTTGCCTTAAAACAGAGTTCTAGCAGGAGAACAGACCCTGGGAACTCCCCAACCCAGCACTTTCTAACTTACCACCCCTGCTACTTCCTCTTATATTCATTAATTACCACTTTGTTCAGTCCTTTGACTCATTGGAAAAGACTCTGATGCTGGGGGGGATTGGGGGCAGGAGGAGAAGGGGACGACAGAGGATGAGATGGCTGGATGGCATCACCGACTCGATGGACATGAGCTTGAGTGAACTCCGAGAGTTGGTGATGGACAAGTAGGCCTGGTGTGCTGTGATTTATGGGGTTGCAAAGAGTCGGACACGACTGAGCGACTGAACTGAAATGAAATGAAAAGCATAAGAAGGATGAAATGTGAGATGAGAAGGAATAGGCGTTGACCCCACCGATGAGCCCTATCAGAGGGACCAGCCCACATAAGCAATGGTGTAACTAACAGAGGAGCCAGCAACAGCTTCTGAAGGCTCTATTGGCTATTCTCCAGTGGGTATTTACAACAGAAATCATTTGAGCCATCTGTTATTCAGTGCACTCCACCCTCAATGGGTTACTGAATGGTACCTTTTTTGCCAGAAAGTGGCCACTTTTGCAAAAGGATGGGATTCCCTAGACAAGCCCTTCCACCAATCAGGGAGTTCTGGAGAAGAAAGAAAACCTGACTGGAAACGAATTAGAAAGGTAAAAAGGTAAAGCTGTTTTTGCCATGGTAACTAAGGTTTGCCCATACCTAGATTTATTTCGTTGACTGAAGTAGTTTTGTGGGTGTAAGTGATTTTTGAAGAGCAAATTAAAAAGACTTTTCATAAGTCCCAGTAGACAACAATGTAGTATTAGCTAATGGCAGTTGCCATCTCTAAAATAATTACTTTTATAATAATCTGTTTATTAATGAAGTGATCTGCAAAATGGATAATGGTTTCTTAAGATTTAAAGCACAGGGCTTCTTCCTTCCACTTCATTTTGCTTTTATTTTTTTGCAAAAGTATACCGTGAAGTGACTCAAAATTTGCTGACAGATTTTACATACAATAATTTCAGAAATGCATGTTCAAGGGGGTTGAATAAACCCATATTTCTTGTATTGTGCCCTTAAATTATTCCCTCTGGTAAGCAAAATGTTCTAACATTGATTGTGGTGAGGCTTGCACCTCTCTGTATATTTACTAAAATCGCACACTTAACATGGGTAAATGTTTTGGTCTGTAAATTATAACTCAATAAAAGTGTTTTGGAAAACAAAAAATAAAATCAATTGAACATTTAAAAAATTATTTTCTGGGTTTCCCTGATCTTGTCACAGAAATGCTGAGTGTGGAAAAGGGAAATGGTGGCAACTGCACAAAAGCGAGATGCTGGCACGGGGAAACGCCGACCCAAGAGTCCTAGTGGACCACAGACTGAACGATGAACACAAGTTAGCAGCACAATGCTATTTTTAAGGAATCAAGACTATTGAGAAACGTTCTAGAAGCAGCACCTCTCTTGCCTTAAAACAGAGTTCTAGCAGGAGAACAGACCCTGGGAACTCCCCAACCCAGCACTTTCTAACTTACCACCCCTGCTACTTCCTCTTATATTCATTAATTACCACTTTGTTCAGTCCTTGTGTTGACTAGTAAAGGTTAGTAGCCTTTGGACCTAGTAAAGGTTAGTAGCAGACCTGTGGACTTTGACCTCCCCAAGGGCAAGAATTGTGTTGCATTCTCCTTGCACCCAGAATCAGTGAAAACCCCTGTGACTAGCAGAAAATAAGTGCATAGTTAGGGCAGTTACTGCCATTAGCTGAGTACCTGGCATAAACAAGGTGTTCAAATGATAGTTTCCTTCCTTTCTAGACTCTCGGGTACTCAATCAATTCTGACCTTATAACATAGGCTTGGTGAAGGCTGCCATGGAACTGCTGTATGAACCATCCAGAAACCACCTGCCACGAGGGTGAACCAGGTCCTAGCAATTGAACAGGCACTGAACCCAACAGACCCAAGGCCCTTCCCCTCCACTCCTACCATCCAGCCACTGTTCAGCATCACAGTCAGATCATAGCCTTCACTCCCAGCCTAGCCCCTCCTGTGCCCTGTGGACTCTGTTGCTGGCAACTACATCCTGGTGTCACCAGTGATCACTGCCTCCCCACCGCGCCCCACCAACATGTGCTCCAGACTTCTCTCCAGCCAGGCTGTGCTCAACCCACATCCAGCTCTGCTCTGACCCAGAGCCCAGCCCAGACAATTCTGACATACTTTGGTTCCAAACAGTCAAGATAGAACACACTGGAAGGATGACCAGAGAAAAGACATGATGTGTTCATTGTCATGCTCATGGTCCCACTGCAGCGGTGAATGGCAGAGCAAAGACTGAAAATCAGGGCCCTTGACTTTGGGCCCAGTCTCTGCCATGAGTTGGTCATGTGACCTTGAGCACAGCTCTGAGCCTCAGGGTTGCCATCTGTTGCCGGGAGCCAGCGTGAGGAATCCCACCTGTGACAAGGTCATGCGGCAGAGATCTGATGTGCAAGGTCGAGTCAGATCTCAGGTTTTCCCCCTGGTATTTCCTGAGCAAGTACTCCAAAAATAAGAATATGCCTGTCTTATTGTATTGTATTTTTCCACTCTTCCGACACACTCTGGAAAAAATCAACTCAGGGCTTTAGTCTTCTGCATTTGAAAGGGTGTTTCAATCCAAAAACCCCTTTGATGGCTTTCTAGCCTACCTGCAGGACTCGTACAGCTGCGCATGTGATTGTTTGAGGCCTCCCGACTGCCGACTGCCAGAGGCACAGGAAGCTTAAAACATCCTAGGAATGTAGGAGCTTCTTAGGAGTCAAAATCATTAGAATAGGACTGATTAAAGGTTTCATTTGTTGAGCCAATACTTGCTGCCAAATTTTCATATCCTTTATTTTTAGATATAGTTGGTATATAGAAAAACAGGTAGTAGACCTGGTATTAGCAACATTAGATCTTTAAGTACTTTCTTTGTTATAACCCAGCATACCTTTGTTCTACAGGAATGTAACTTTATTTAGTACTTTGAGGCTGATGCAGAGTAAAGAAAAAACACTTCTAGGGAAAAGGAGTTTTCTGGTTGATAGACAATTATCCAGGAAGAGAGCCATAAAAATGTTAACATTCGTCTCGGCCAGAAGATAATGTAAACCACCTGAGACCTTTTGTATACGGGAAGGTATGCATAAAGAAAGCCTTGTCTCATTGAGGGTCAAGACTGCTGCCCCTGCATAACTCTGCATATTCCATTATTTCTTTATGTACAACTTGGGGTATATAAGCTGATTTTGAAAAATAAAGTTTTTGGAGTCTTGCACCGATGCTGGGCTTCCCCATGTTGTTCTTTTCCCCCCTTTTTTGGCTGAATTCCCACCTGGAATGGGGAGGCTCATCACGTCTACTTACTTGCCCTGGCTGCTAAGATCCACGCGAAAGGGAGCCTAAGGCGGGGCACCCTTCGATATTTAAGTGGGCGCCGGTGGCCTAACGTAGATGGTGAAAGTTCCTTGTCTGGAACTTTATTGGGTTTCCCCATAAACCAAGTTATTCAGCGTCCTTTTCTCCGCCTAAATTTCCTACTATACTATTTCTTCCTAATCTAATCTTATATCTCTAAATAAATAAGTTTTTCCTCACCTATCTGTCTCCCCTTCGAATCACCCTGGATCCACCGGGGCAGGACCCCAGCAAGAGGCGCAAACGGAGGTTGCAGTGGTCACCTTAAATAAGATAAAGTTTTATAGGTTTGGTTTGTGTAGAGGGGGAGAGGGCTCACCAGGGCGCTCGGCCATCTGTAAAATGGGGCACTGGCTTGTCTCTCGCTCAGCTTTACAGATGCTGGAAGCAATGCTCCAGCGCAGAGGGTCTGGGCAGGAGACTCCTCCACTGCCCACCTCAGTAGGGCCTGAACTCCAGTCTCTGGGGACGTGGGAGTCAACTGGATGCTACCACTTTTATATCTGCCCTGGGACCCAAATGCCACTGTCACCATGGAGCTCCTGTTGCCTCATTGAATTGCTAGGTTTTTAGCCTGCATTTCTGGGATCTTTTTATACACTCTGCCTGCCAACTCTGTTACTCTGGGTTAAAAACAAACTTATACGGCTGTGTAACCTTTGGTCTACAAAGATTGTCAGATCTGAATTCAGAAAATAACACTGCTCCAAACTCTTGTTGCTGAGAAGGTGTAAGGTGACAAAATTCAGGAGGGGCAAAAGCTGTGAGCTGAGGATGCTAAGTATGATCGCAGGGGGAGGCCACTTAAATTTCATAGGTAGCCAGAAATGTCTGACTCGTATGACATTTTAGAAAAAAACAAGCTGCAATAATGTCACCACTAAATTAACACCATTAAAGAAAAGTGATTATTAGTGCTTCGAATCATGGGCTCTAAGAATAATAATAAACATGTGCAGTACAGCATCAGAGTGGTGAGAGTCCCGGTTCTTAAGAGTCAGAACCCAGTTTGATCCCAGCCTCACCATTTTTCCTGGTGGTGTGCTGTGTTTTGTAATTGTTCCATAGCTTCAATTCTCCACTTGTTAAGTGGAAATAATGCCCAACTCTTCAAGACAGTGAGGGATCAAATTAAACAAGGCAATATATAAAGGGCTTATAGTAGACAAAATAACAACCCTCCCAAAGATGTCATCACTTAGTCCTCAAAGCCTGTGAATATGATACCTTACATAGCAAAAGGAACTTTGCAGGTGTGATAAAACTAAGGACCTTGCAATGGGGAGATGAATCTAGATGGTCAAACCCAGTGTAATCACAAGAGTCCTTCTGAGAGGGAAGTCATGGGATGAGGAGCAGAGGAGATGTGATAACAGAAGCAGAGAGAAAGAGAGAAGACAGACTTAAGGTGTTACATTGCTAACCTGGAAGACAGAGGTAGGGACCTAAAGCCAAGGAATGCAGGCAGCCTCTTGAAACAAAAAGGATATTTTGCTAGAGCTTCCAGAAGGAATATAGGCCTTCAGACCCCTTGGTTTTACATTTCTGGGCCCCAGAACAGTAAGAAAATAACTTTGTGTTGAGTTATGTCACTAATTTTATAGTAATTTGTGTTGTTGTTCAGTTATAAAGTCATGTACGACTCTTTGTGACCCAACGAACTGTAGCACGCCAGGCTTCCCTGTCCTTCATTATCTCTTGGAGTTTGCTCAAACTCATGTCCATTGAGTCAGTGATGCCATTCAACCATCTCATCTTCTGTCACCCACTTCTCCTCTTGCCCTCAGTCCTTCCCAGCATCAGGGTCTTTTCCAGTGAGTCGGTTCTTCACATCAGGTGGCCAAAGTATTGGAGCTGCACATCATTACATTTAGATTACTATCTGAGCCTTTTCTTTGGGCCTTGTTATGCCAATGAATATTCAGGGTTGATTTCCTTTAGGATTGCCTGGTTTGATCTCCTTGCTGTCCAAGGGGCTCTCAAGAGTCTTCTCCAACACCACAGTTCAAAACTATCAATCCTTCAGTGCTCAGTCTTCTTTATAGTCCAACTCTCACATCTGTACATGACTACTGGAAAAACCATATCTTTGACTATTGGGACCTTTGTCAGCAAAGTGATGTCTCTGCTTTTTAATATGCTGCCTAGGTTTTCCATAGCTTTTCTTCTAAGTAATTAGTGACAGCAGCCAAAAAGCTAATATAGGACTTCGGAGTTTTAACACTTTAACACTATGGCTGGCACCTGTTAAATCACTAAATGGTGCCCATCATATAGCTACTAATACTTGGAGGGACTGTAATGGTTTCTTTGTGGCCAAATACCCATTCAGATGTCTTCACCTTTTTCTTGAAGTCCCAGTGAGGGATCTTCTCTCTCCACTTGGTCATGTCAATTGACAGTGATCTCTAAGCAGCCTATCATCTTGGGAAGCTCCGAAATGGCTGAAGAAAGTTCATTCTTATGTAAACCTGAAATCTTCCCATCCGGCCCTTTGAAATCTGCCTGGGTCCCTCTGCTCCTGAGATGCTTTCAGATAACTGCATGTAGGTCTCGGCTAACCCCAAGGCTTCACAGCTAACCTCAGAATTCATACAGGGCTTTGGGCAACTGAACATCATCTTTGATGTCCTATTCCTGCATTTTTCTCTCAGAGCACAGCTACTGCCTCTTAGCCCTGGGTTTGTACAGGGGCGGGCGGAGGGGGGGCACTATTTGAACCCATTTCACATCATTACATTTAGATTACTATTTGAGCCTTTTCTTTGGGCCTTGTTGTGCCAATAAATGTACTCTCTACACATCAAGATTTCAGGATTAACTAAATCATTTATGTCTGCCTTACTAATAAAAATATCAGATGGAACTATGACTGTGGCCTTTCACTAGAAATGTACTTTCATGCTGACAGTGATTAGCATCTTTGGGTATGTATTACCCAAATACTAGTCTGCAGTTGAAATTACTTTATCTTGCACACAAATTTATCATGAGATTCCTTGACAAATACCAACCTGAGGTACGCTTTGCTTCTACACAGCTAACACAATTCCCTGACATAATAATCTAGCAAGCCTATCACAAAACTGGGAATACAGTTTCCTTGTTGTGGCTTGCTCTTAAAAGAAGCCACACAGGCTTCTAGAGAATTCTCCATTTTTCATATGCTCACAAATCAGCCTTCTATAGTCAACTTCATAAGGGTGAATAGGATATCCCCATTTTTGTACACTGCAGAATCTTTTCCCCTCTTTATTAATAAAAACTATATTTTCCCATCTCTTGTGTTCCATTTTCTTTCCCACTCTCCATGCTCCTTAAAGATTATCAGCAGAGACTCTACAGCTCTGGCGGTAAGTTCTCTCTACTCCCTGGGGTGTAATTTGTCCTAGCCAAGAGACTTGAGCTCATTTACAGCAGGTTGGTGCTTGTTATAATCTCTTTATTCATCTTGAACTTCAATTTTCTCTTACCAGTTTTCCTTTTCTTTTTAGTAAGTAGATTGTTCTCTGTGGCAAAGAAAAAGGAGTTAAAAGTCTGCTTTCTTGCTGTCATTCTAAAATGCAACAGCATCACATTACTAAATCTACTCTAAACCCATGAGTGACTGGTTTCCCTTCAACTCCAGCAGTGCTTCTCAAACTCCTCTAAGGTGCTTGTTAAAAATGCAGATTCTCCAGAGAATTCACCTCTCAGAGGCTCAGTTGATTGCTATATTAGTTAGGGTAACACTAGTCACAAAAACAAACAAACCAAAATTAATAAAACAGCTCAAATATAATAGAATTTTATTTCCTGTTTCTTGAAGTCCCAAAATGGGTGTTCCAGATCAGTGAATGGCCCCTTCCGAACAATAAGTTAGAGAGCCAGAGCTTCCTGGGCTTTGTTTCACTGCCATCTTTAACTTCCAAGATCTCCGTGTTTGCCTGCATCAACATGGAGAGAGGGAGAAGAGCATGCAAACTACAAGGGCAGATTTTAATGGGTCAGGTCTGGAGATGGCATGTATTACTTCCATGCATATTTCATTAACATGAGTGCATCTAACTAAAAAGGAAACTAGGCAATATAGCCTAACTGCAAAGGAGGCTGGGAGATACAGTCCAACTGCAGGGGTGCTGGGAGATGTAGTCTAGCCCAGGAAAAAGATTAAAAGGTTATGGTGCACAATCTGCTGATGTGGATGCTGTTATTATTGTTCAGTCTATAAGTCATGTCTGATTCTTTGCTACCCCATGAACAGCAGTATGCCAGACTTCCTTGTCCTTCAGTATCTCTGGGAGTTTGCTCAAACTGGCATCCATTGAGTCCCCTGAGTCCATGGTGATGTCATCCAACTATCTCATGCTGTTGTCCCATTCTCCTGCATTCAAATTTCCCAGCATGGAGGTCTTTTCCAATGAGTCAGTTCTTCACCTCAGGTAGCCAAAGTATTAGAGCTTCAGCTTCAGCACCAGTCTTTCCAATGAATATTCAGGGTTGATTTCCTTTAGGACTGACTGGTTTCATTGATCTCCTTGCAGTCCAAGGGACTCTCCAACACCACAATTTGAAGGCATCAATTCTTCAGCACACCCAACCTTCTTTTTGGTCCAGCTCTCACATCCATACATGACTACTTGAAAAACCACAGCTTTGACTATATAGACCTTTGTTGGTAAAGTGATGTCTCTGCTTTTTCAGACACTATCTAGATGTGTCGTACCTTTTCTTCCAAGAAGCAGGTATCTTTTAATTTCATGGCTGTAGTCACTCTTGACAGTGATTTTAGAGCCCAAGAAAATAAAATCTGCCACTGCTTTCACTTTTTCCCCATCTATTTGCTATGAAGCAATGGGATCAGATGCCATGATCTTAATGTTTTGAATGATGAGTTTTAAACCAGCTTTTTCACTCTCCTCTTTCACCTTCATCAAGACACTCTTTAGTTCCTCTTCAACTTCTGCCATTAGGGTGGCATCATCTGTATATCTGAGGCTATTGATATTTCTCCCAGCAATCTTGATTCCAGCTGGTGTTTCATCCAGCCCAGCATTTCGCATGATGTACTATGCATATAAATTAAATAAGAAAGATGATAGTATACACCTTGTAGTACTCCTTTCCCAATTTTGAACCAGTCCATTGTTCCATGTCCTGTTCTAACTGTTGCTTCTTGACCTGCATACAGGTTTCCCAGGAGACAGGTAAGGTGGTCAGGTATTCCAAGCCACATCTCTGTAAGAATTTTCCACAGCTTGTTGTGATCCACAAAGTCAAAGGCTTTAGCGTAGTCAATGAATCAAAAGTAGATGTTTTCCTGGAATTCGTTTGTTTTTTCTATGATCCAACAAAAGTTGGCAATTTGATTTCTGGTTTCTCTCCCTTTTCTATACCCACCTTGTATATCTGAAAGTTCTCAGTTCACATACTGCTAAAGCCTAGCCTAAAGGATTTTGAGGATAACCTTACTAGCATGCAAAATCAGCACAACTGCACAGTAGTGTGAACATTTTTTGGTGTTGCCTTTCTTTGGGACTGGAATGAAAACTGACCTTTTCCAGTCATGAGGCCACTGCTGAGTTTTCCAAATTTGTTGGTGTATTGAGTGCAGCACTTTAACAGCATCACCTTTTAGTATTTGAAATAGCTCAGCTAGAATTCCATCACCTCCACTAGCTTTGTTCATAGCAATGCTTCCTAAAGCCCACTTGACTTCACACTCCAGGATGTCTGCCTCTAAGTGAGTGGCCACACCATCGTGGTTATCCAAGTTACTAAGACCTTTTTGGTGCATTTCCTCTGTGTATTCTTGCCACCTCTTCTTAATCTCTTCTGCTTGTTAGGTCCTCACCATTTCTGTTCTTTATCATGTCCATCTTTGCATGAAATGTTCCCTTGATATTTCTAATTTTCCTGACCAGATCTCTAGTCTAGCATTCTAATGCTAAGTTCTGGTTATTTCTAATAAAATTTTACCTTAGCCAAAACTCTGGCTAATTTTGAAATTGACCTGAAACTACACTAAAATTATCAAGGGTTTAGAGTTAAGCTAGAAGATACACACCTGTTGCTTTCTAGGAAATTCACAGCAACCTAAGTGAAATGTGACCAATGTCCAACCCTTTTCCTGAATGGGCAATAAGTAAACCTATAAAGAACTGAAAATTTTTAATGAAATCATCTGGTAAACATTTTTTAAAGGTTTAGACATAGTGAAAAATGTTAACATAAAAACCTGCAGTGTTACACTTGTTGAGGATTAGCATTTGTCTGCAAAGTCTAAAGGAGAATCTTTTATCTCAATAATACTACATTCTTCCATTTGTAATAGCCTCTGATTTCTTAAACAGTTTCTATTCGAGACATCTTTAATGACCTGATACAAATGCGCCTTTCTTTATACAATCAGGTAACCTGGCACATTTGCCCTGCTTTCCCTTAGAGATCCTATCTGTAGAACCCATTCATCTTGTGTGCTTAATGCCTCTAACCCAGCTCCTCCCTTTGGGTTCTGTCTGTTCTATTTCATTCCTAAATGTCTCTTTTTGCCCCATGTTTTAACCTGTAAATTGCTTGAGACATCTTGAAAGCAGACAGGTCACAAGCCTTAAATAAATAAAAATAAATTAATGTGTTTCTGCCCAGTTGTATATGAACGGAATGTCTAATAAATCAGCCACAGATTAAATATCAAAGGGAAAAGCTTCACTTATGGGCAGTTCATGCATCCTTTTGTAATGTAAACTTTCAAATCCTTCTGTTTTATCATTTTGAATTTTCATATATCATATTTTCTTACAGTAAGAGATGGACCAGACTCAGGCAATTATTAAGACCCTTAGTAAATATCTAGTAAGTACCCTGAGTTCAGGCCATACTGCTTTCTCTTCCTTGTTGCCTCTGATTCCGTGGCGACAGGGCCTCTGGGGCCAGTATGTTGACAGTCGTGTTTCCCAAGAGCATGACCGCACAAATTCTTCCTCCCAGACCCACCGCACAGAAAGTGCATGCAGTTGCACAAATTCAAGTAGGAATAAGCATTGAAGATGAAATACAGGGATACATATTCCAAAGGACCCAAAATAGCTGAAGTAACTAGATACTTCACCCGCAAACTGAGATTTATCTCAGAATCTGAGAGCGCCTGAAGCTCGATTCCCAACAACTCTGTCTTTGGGGAGAAGAGTGAACTTGTTCCCTTGGAGGAGGGGCTGCCTTTTGCTTGTGAATATGACAGGTAGCCTCAATTTGGGGACTTGAAATAAATGGGCTTCCCTGGTTGCTCAGATGGTAAGGAATCTGCCTGCAATGCAGGAGACCCAGGTTGGATCCCTGGGTCAGGAAGATCCCCTGGAAAAGGAAATGACAACTCACTCCAGTGTTCTTGCCTGGAAAATTCCATGGACAGAGGAGTCTGGTGGGCTACAGTCCATGGGGTCGCAGAGAGTGGTGTCCAAACCAAACAACTGGTACCAAACAACTGGTACTAAAAAAAGGTGACACACACATGGAAATAAATCATAACTCCTGAGACAGAGCCTTAGGCCTGGCTGTCTTCATAAAACAGCTGATGAAAATGAGATTTGTGGCCAATGGCTCTGCATGGTGGCCCCTCTGCCTCCCATTGTGTTCCACACACACCACCCCCCTGCCACTGCCCACGTGGACTGCCACACTCTCGGGCAGCCTGAGTCTAGGCAGAAGGCAGAGAGCACAAGGGTCTCTGTCGCAGGGACAGAGCAGCCAGTCATCTGCCCTGGATGGTCCTGTTCCACTTCTGATCCAATATAGGTCTTCGAAATGACCACACTCGTGACATGGTTTTGGCCCCAAGTCCTACTGAAATCTCAGAGAGAGAGGAAAGACACTGGCACCAGTGGATTCTGGAGTCAAACAGGGAACTGGCAGGACTGTAACCTCTTTATTCTTAAAAACAGCTTAAAAAATATGTATGCAAAGAACTACAAGGATTCAATCTTCTCTCAAAAGTCTCTTGAATTTTCCCTTTCATGAAAGCCTGCTTCCGTGATCGAAAGACTACTCTAACACTCCAATAAAATGTTCCTTACAACTATCCTCCCAATCATTTGGGTCTTCTTGTTACACCGTCTCATAGAAAAGCATCAGGCCCTTCTTAAACACCAAAGAAGTAAAATGAAATTTTGGTCAATGTGAACAATTCAGCGCCCAATAAATATGTATTGAGCAACTAGGAGACCCACTCCTTTGACCACCGTGTTTGAAGAATCGCTTTATCAGCAGGGAAAGAAGAATCTGCTCTCTTAAAATGCCCAGGCAGTGTTTCCTGTCGGTTTGGGAGTCAGAACCATCCAGGAAAATTGCTACTGGCTCTGTCTAATTAGCACTCCTGCCACCTGCAAACAACTGGTACTAAAAAAAGGTGCTGAATTCCTGCCACTGAAAATGCCAAAAAAGACACCACCACTTTCACTCTGAATCTTAAAATCTAATAGTTCACTGATTTGGGCAAAGAAAGAAAATACATTTTCATTTTCATCCAAAGGAAATGACTGTTAACAATAAGCCATGTCCCAGAAACTAGCACACCTGGATGAGTTCCCCAATCCAAGGATCCAGCATACTCTGTCCTCCTGGCCCAAGGCTCCTCTGCTTCCCATGGAAACCTCCTCCCTCCTCAAGTCCTGCCTGAGACCTGTCTCCTCCAGGAAGCCCTCCTGACCAGCCCAGCTCTTACAGATTGTCCCCTGGACCCACAACACTTGGAGTCTTTTCCCCACATCTGAGCACTAAGTTATGTTTCTTGATAACAATAAGAAACATATTTTTTTACCTCAGCCTCTGTCAAGAACAAAAACCAAGTACAGTAGTCCCACCTCATCTGCAGGGAATACCTCCCAAGACCTCCAGTGGATGCATGAAGCAGGGAATAGTACCAGACCCCACAGGCATTGTGTTTTTTCCTATATTAACAGGCAGGTGGTGGATATGCTGGACAAAGAGCTGATTCACATCATGGGCTTCCCTGATGGCTCAGATGGTAGAGAATCTGCCTGCAATGCAAGAGACCTGGGTTTAATCCTTGGGTCAGGAAGATCCCCTGGAGAAGGGACTGGCTACCCACTCCAGTATTCTTGCCAAGAGATTCCATGGACAGGAAGGCTATAGTCTTCCTATAGTCTTCCTCTGGAGTCGCAAAGAGTTGGAAATGACTGAACAGTTAACACTTTCACTTTCAATGGGCAGGTGGTGGATACACAGGACAAAGAGGTGATTCACATCCTGGGCAGGATAGCATGAGATTTCATCACGCTACTCAGAATGGCATGCAATTGAAAACCTATGAATTGTTTGTTTCTGGAATTTTCCATTTAATATTTTCAGACAGAGGTTGACCACAAGTAACTGAAACTGCAGATAAGGGTGGGGTGTTGGGGGGAAATCCTATATTGTATTTGGATGCCTCCACCCCTTTTCAGAAACAGGCAGGGTGAAGCTGAGCAGAGTGTGAGGCACCTTGCATCTTCCCTGTATTCCTAAGAGCACCCACCAAAAGGCTGGGCAGGAGGCCCTCCGCAGACCGCTGACTGCGGGACTAGCATATGTCTTCACCACAGAGCAGGGTGGCCACAGCAAAAATACAGCAGCTGTGACTTCTTACTTCCTGCTCTAATCAACACCATGGGGCTGAAATGCAGGACACACAGTAGGTGCTAAATAGATTTTTATGGATTGATTAACCACTGGAGGGACAGTGACTTATGTAGGATTTATTCATGCTTTTGATGCCAAATGAAGGTGATTTTGACGGAGCAGAATGTTAGAAAAACAAAACAGCAAACACAAAACCCACCCAGCAGCGAGGCTGGCTCCTGCTCTATTTAAACCCACTGCACTCCTCGAAACAGATGTCCTCTCAGACCTGAGGGTTTCTAATGAGGGGTCCACTCTTCTTAGTGACCTGTGCATTCAGTAATCAGAGACATGGCTTTCCTCTTCCACACGTGTGGCCAAATCAGCCTCTACTGTGTCTTCTCCAAGGGAAAAGACCTGGGCTAATGACAAAGGAAACTACATTTGTGTGCTGAGTATGATGAAAAGGACAAAGGCTTTGGAAATAACTAACCAGACTCCATTTCCAGCTCTGCCACTCGCTGGCTGTGTGATTTCAGATCACCCACCCTCTCTGGGCTTCCCTGATAGCTCAGTTGATAAAAAAATCTGCCTGCAATGCAGGAGACCCCAGTTGATTCCTGGGTCGGGAAGATCCGCTGGAGAAGGGATAGGCTACTCCAGTATTCTTGGGCTTCCCTTGTGGCTCAGCTGGTAAAGAATCTGCATGCCACGTGGGAGACCTGGGTTTGATCCCTGAGTTGGGAAAATCCCCTGAAGAGAAAGGTTACCCACTCCAGTATTCTGGCCTAGAGAATTCCATGGAGTATACAGTCCATGGGGTCGCAAAGAGTCAGACACGACTGAGTGACTTTCACTTTCACTCACCCTCTCTGGGACACAGCGCTTGAGGCCGAGAACACTAATTCTACAGTTTGCTATGATCATTGACCAGGTATTGTGGCTAGAATACCTAGTACAGTGCTTGGCATACTGCAACCACTGAGCAAACGAACGTTTTGTTGTGGTTATGATTATAAACACAAGCAAGGAGAGAAGTCCATCTCAGCCACAGTGGGCAATCCCAGACAGTCCTGCTGTGGCTTCTTTGGGTGATGGCAGTAGCTTTTCCAGCACAAAGTCCTCATCTGACAGACTGCACAAAGCATGGTCTATGCTCTGAGCCGGGAATGCATGTTCTGGTTTATTCCAGTCTACCTCTCTGGGGACCACAAGTCCACTCCTTCACAATCCAGCCACTTGGAGCACAGTCCTGACCTCAGAGCTCAGCTTGGGGCATCTCTGTCAGGACAGGCAGGGCTGACTTTTGAAGCTCACTCCACATAGCTAGATCTGTGTTTCATGGAGAAATCTTTAACCAGAGCTGAAGAAGCTCTCGTGTCTAACACCCAACAAATCCCATTTACCACAGAGAGAGATCCATGCTAACCATGGAGCTTATCCCAAAACCACAGAGTAGGGCCCTGAATAACCCAGAACAGATCCCAGCTGCAGGCAAGGTCTATGCAGAAAGACAGATCTCTTACACAACGCAAACCAGACCCAGTCACCGAGACCCTGGGGAAACAGGGTCTGATGACACTCCAGCTGGAGTGGGAGTTCATGTCTAGACCAGAGGGACCTTCCTGAGTCCAGACCAAACAGTCCCTAGCCGGATGGAGCCCCAGTGCAGGGGAAGATCTGGGCTTCAGACTCTGGAAATTCTTACTTGCATGCAGGCTCTGGGGATGAGAGAAGGGTGGTGTGAGGACAGGGGAGACTAGCCCACTGTGATTCTAATTCACACAGCTTTTCTCGTTCTTCTGACAAGCCGGCACCCCCGGTGAGCTGTTATCAAGATCCAACCCTGAAGGCTTTGCAACACTCCAGCATGGGCACCCTGGGCATCACCTGGGTGGATGCAGATTCAGCAGAGCCTCTCTTCTCTGATAACGCCCTCGGGGAAACTGGGAGAATTGTTACACCTTCACCCAGAGACGTAGCTGAAGGATTCTTAGAGCGCTTATTTCCTGCTTTCATTTGAGGATCGCTGAAAATGATTTGTCAGACGTTATGATCGCCTCAAATGGCCAGATCTTAACCTATTCCTAAGCCTGCAAACCTCAGCCATATTTCCATAATGTCTACACCTGTCCTGTGTAGCCTGGTGGATCCCACAGCTCACAGCGGGTGAACCCACATAGATCATTTCAGAGGACGGCTTCCTACCACATGAATGAACACTGACTCACCTGTGCCTTCCTTCTGCTCTTCGCTCTCAGTGCTTGAGGTGTTAATTGAGTCCTTCTTAAAAATCCCAAGTAATCCTTTCTCCTTTCTCCTCTCTACATTACCCTTCAATCACTTTGCATGTACCATGTTAAGAACTTAGCATTCAGACCACACCTCGCATTCCCCTTCAGGTTGTTGGAGGAGCTTTCTTGCACGGGCTCCGACCTGCTCCCCCTCCAAGGCACCCTCCTGTCGCCCTCTCTAAAAACAGCCCCCTTTTCCTGGCTGATCCCCACCATCAAGGGTGGAC
>SJYT01080964.1:80961-139022 GCA_006410635.1 Cephalophus harveyi | reverse complement strand
CCCCCCCCCCCCCCCCCCCCAGGCTTCACACATCAAAACTTCATCCAATTTTCTTTTCTTCTTCTTTTCAGGAAACGCAGTTACTCCGTTCAGGAAACACCAATGGGGCCATTTCCCCACTGTCCCCACTCCCTTTCACTGACAGTCCTCCGGCTACCCTCAGTAGATTATTATTATTTATTATTTATCAGCCGCCACACTGTACTCTGCTTCCCACAAGATATTAAAGAAGACACAATCCCTGAACTGAGTTCACAGCCGAGGAGAGCAGAGGCCTGGATTCAGACATCACAGGAGTGAGCTGAGCGACAGAGATTTACCAATTACCCCTCCCCCGGCCCCGGCAGCGGGGGGGCGGGACCTGCAGAGCCCGCCCGGGGCTGGCTCCTCCCAATTTCAGCCAAAGGACAAGCAGGCCCCCTACCTTCCACACCCCCCTCCCCAATTTCCACCCAGGCCTCAGGCCTTTGCGGCTTCGCCCTGGGGTGTGCGGGGGCAGCGGCTGTAGCCCAACGAGACTTTACATTCAGGCTGGAGATAGGGGATGGTGGGGGGGGGGGTGAATACATTTCCTCTGAAATCAAAACCAAATGAAGGGGTAAAGTAGGGGAGGGGAAGAGGTCAGGGAATAAAAACCAGATCTGGATCTACCAAGAAAGGGGAGACTGGTGCTGAAATTAAATGCTCTGACACAGTGGATAAGCCCGCAAAGGGGCTGCCACGGGCCTCCAGCCAAACCTCTCCTATGAAGGTGGAAGTTAGGGTCCGTGGAGACCGCACGTGGAGAGAGAGAAGTGATGGAACTAAGAAAGTCGGTGTAGACAGAACGGGAGTCAGTGAAGACATGGAAGGCTGGGGTGGCCAGGGAAGGGGCTGTCGAAACAGAGAGGGGTCCTGCGGACTCAAGAGGGTCGGTGTAGACAGGAAAAGTCCGTGGACACCGACGGGAGTCGAGCCTGCACGGACTAGAGAGGGTCGGTGGTCAGGATTTACGGGGCCGGCCGAGGTTCTTCAGGGACCTGGACAATTCCTGCTCCTTACCGTGGCTGGAGTGTCATAGGGAGGGCGGAAGCTGAAAGACGATTGGACTTTTCGTTCTCAAACTTTTCCGCCAGTTTCCTCAGGTGTTGAGCGCGGCCGGGGAGCTCGCCTCGGTCCCGTCCGCCAACCCGGGGCCGGCGGGGCCGGGAGGCCCGGGGCGCAGGAGGCCGGGACCAAGCGCCGCGCATCTGCCGGGCGCGGCCGCCGAGCTGGGCAAGCAGGGAGCCACCGCAGGGGGCGGGCGGGGGCGGCGGATGGACGGATGGACACACCCGCGAGCACTCCGCCCCGGGCCCCGGCGCGCGGCTGCCCGGGATCCCTCGGGCTCGAGGAGCAGCGCCGGGTGCCCGGCCGGGGGCGCCCCGCCTCCCCCACCCTCCGCCCCCGCCCACTCGGGCGCCCGTGATTGGCTCCGCCCGCCCCTGGCTGCGCGCCGAAGCCCGCCTCCCTCGCAGCTAAAGCAGACGGTACCCGGAGCGGAGCAAGCCAGAAGGGAGCATGGTCCCCGCGCCGCGGCCGCGCCAGCCCCCGCCGCCGCCGCTGCCGCCGCCGCGGATCTAGCTGCAGCCCCGGCCCCGGCTCCGCAGGGCCCGCCCGCAGTCCCCGCGGCCGCCGCGCCTGAGCGCAGCCCCCGCCCGGAGCCCGAGCCCCGAGCCCGGAGCCAACCCCAGCCCGGCGGCCGCCGCGGCTGCGGGGAGAGCCGGGGGGGCGGGGGGAGCGATGCTGCCGGAGCCGCCGCCGCCGCCTCGGTGAGAGCCGCGCCGCGCCGCGCGTAGCCGCACAGGCTGACAGGCAGAAGGACTGACTTCCCTCTCTCGGGCATCCTCCCTGGGCTGCCGGGAGGCGGCGGCGGAGGAGGAGGAGAAGGAAAAGGGGGGAGAAAGCGGAGAGCAGGAACGCGAGGAGGAGGTGGACCTGGATCCGTTTCTCCCGGCCAGGACCCGAGCGGCCCCAGCCACCGCTGCCCGCCGGCGCCGTCCCCTATCCATCAGCCCTCCTGAGCCCAGTCGCGACCCCAGACTCTCTGCGCGTCGGGCCGGGGCCAGAGCCGCGCGGCCGCAGGTAAGATGCAGTCTAGGGCGCCAAGGATGAGGCGCCGGGGACCCAGGGTGCTGGAGGCTGCGTGGGGCCGGGCCGGGCTTGGGAGCGGGGCCGGAGAACCCGGAACGCTGGGCTCGGCTCCCGCGGCGGCGGCGGCGGCGGCCGGAGCCTCCCGCGTCTGGACTCGCAAGGCTGCAGGAGCCCTTGCGCCTGCGCTGCTCCAGGGGGAAAAAAGGGGGGAAAAAAAAACTTCCTGCCCCCGGGTGTGGATGCCCCCGGGCTGCCCGGGGCCAATGTTGCGGTAGTAGTGGGTGCTGGAAGCGAGTGTGACCACCCCCCACCCCACCCCCGCCGAAGCAGCCCCTCTCAGCTGGGCCCGAGAGCTTGCGTCCCTCTCCAAGCCACCTCCCTGGAGCGGCCCAGGGCCCGGGCCGGGCTGGGGGCCAGGAGGAGGCACCGGAGGGCAAGACTCTGGGGGCGGCCACGCGCCCGACCCTTTGGGGAGGTGCGCGCCTCTGTGCGGCGGAAAGCCAGGTTGAGGTTTCTGCCCCTACCCGTCCTCAGACCCCGCATTTGGGGACTGGGTCTCTTCACTCAATCCCAAGTAACTTTCGAGGCAGAGGAACGTGAAAACCACAGGGAGGAAACCCGCACAGACCTTCTGTGACCCCCTCCCCTTCCCTTAGCACCTTGTGGGTGCCAACGTGTTTGGGGGGCGCCGAAACGAGAGCGTACCGGAATGGTGGGGCGGCGAGGATGTGGGGTTGGGTGGGGAGGGGTTGTTTATGTGCGGGATAGTGTGGACTGGGAGATGTGTGGTGTGGGAATGTGGGCTTGCGCCCTGACTGCCGCGGGAGGTGCCGGTTGGCAGAGGACCCACGTCCGGGTCTCTGTGGCCTGGAGCGGGCCGAGAGCGCGAGGGTCATCTGCGATCGCGGCGCGGGTTCGGGCTCTAGGCAGTGCGGGCCCCGGGCCTCGAGGGAGGGGAGCGTTCCCCCGGGGTCGAGAGAGCAGAGTCGAGATCCCAGATAGGTCCGAGGCAGCTCCCGGGCAGGTCAGGTCTGCGTCGGCCGGGGAAGGCGGGGACGCGCCGCCTTGCCTGCTTGCCTGCCTGCAGCCAACGGTGATGGGGCCAAAGCGCGAGTCTCGGATGCCTGGGTCCGCCAGCGGAAAAGCCAGTTGTGGTTCCTGGGCTCTGAAACCCAATGGCAGACACGGGTCAGTTGGCGGGTCCCTAGGGATGCTGGTGGGTGAGGAGCCGCCGCCTTTGCCATCCCTGCCGCTCTGCAAACGCTCTCCTGGCTCGCTACGGTGCCTGCGCCGCGGCTTGCCCGGAGCGAATCGTGAACGTAGGTATTTATGTAGAATTAGGGGAGACCTCAGCGCTGGAGGGACCGGACCGCTGAGGACGCCCAGCTGCAGCTGCCGGTGAAACTTCCACTTCGGCTTAGGGGACAGTCAGGCTCCACTATTGCAGGCTCCAGCCTCTCACCAGCCGAGCTTCGCTGGGATTCGGACTCCTCTTGCGGTGATAAATCTGTCCTGGTTACAGCTGTATTTACCCTAATTTCAGTCGCTTTAAAGTCATCTGTCTAGTCACTTCAGAGTTCCTTTTCTTGTTGTGTGGTCTTATCTCCAACTCAGCCCTGGGACGGCAGATTTAAGGAATTATTTCGGTTTAGGATGAATGACAGCAGATTTAATTAGCCCACCTCATTCGTGATGCTTTTAAAAATTTACAATAGAAAGTGCAAAGCTACTCTTCTGGAGTGGGCATGATGAACAAATTTATCGATTGTTCCTCCCGACTCTAGGCCAAAACGTTGTTGGATAATTCACAGGTGAATACTTTAAAGGCTGGTTGGCATGCCTGTGTTTGAGTAGTCACATATTTCAGGCATTTATACAAATATGAAGCTATGTGCCACTGATGAATATAGTCTCTGTCCTGTACACTCTTCTGAGTGCACTTGATTTATCATCCTGCTATAAATCAGAGAATTACTAGCATATGTGCCCTTAAACTCTATATAAATTTAATGGCATTTAAATTGGTTTATGGGCTGTTGCATTTAACCAATTTTAATAACTTTTCTGCACAAGCATCTTATAAACCATATTCGTCCATGATTAAGAAAAACATTTTCTTCTGTTCAGTCTCTCCATTTGTAGCACAGTTAAGGAAAATTTATAGGTCTCCAACTTTCATTTGCAAGCAACAATCCAAAGGAAATACCTAGAGTTGTACTGAAATAAAATACCCTATGGTAGCCATGGTAACAAATAGATTAAGGGTTATTGGTTTTCATCTGTATGTGATGGGAGGGAGGAATCTAGGTTGTATCTTTTTAATTATGCTTCTAATGAGTGGTGGTCATACTTCAAGTACTCAGTGCAGGAGATAAGCCAAACTGAGAATTCAGTTCTGTGAGAGGTTTATTGGAACAAAGACTAGTAGAGCCCTGGAGAATGACTTCTGCTAACTGCAGCTCCTCATATCCAGGAAGCAAATAGGTAAAACCTTTTTTATTTTTCAAGTAGAGAGATGAGAATTGAGTTAGTCCCTTTAAGAGTAGAAAATTTATTTTCCTTATGAGCTTTTACCAAAGGAACCTTTCATTCTGGCCCATGTTTTCTAGGAATAAACATGTTAGAAGTGTGGATGTTGGTGTGGATTGAGTGTCACAGTTGTTATCAACACCTGTCAGTCTAAGTGAAGCATATCATTAGTCTATTCAAATCTTGCTTATTTCAATATTCATGTATTTCCATGGTGATCCATTCCATTTTTGTTTACTTAGTCAACCTTATAAATCTTTGGCATCAATTTCAGTTGTACCATCTTTTTTTCTTTGATTTATCAATTGATTTGGCTGCAAATCATTCCCATTTTAAAATGTTTCTTTTTTTCCCCCCCTTCTGCTAGTTCGCAAAAGTTTACGCTATTGCTGATTGCATACAGATAAAATAACACCACTGATGCTAATGTAGTTTTTTGCATCTCATTTGATATGTGTGTATGCATGGGTTTTTTCTTCTTTTTTCTTCCAGCAGACTTACCTTAAAGCTTTCTCACTTTATGACCTGGAGATGTCAATCCAACCCACCAGAATTGACTAAAGTTTTCCCTCCCTTCTTCTTTCCTTCCCTCCTTCCTTCTTTCCTTTCTACCTTTCTTCCCCTCCTATCCAATTATGGTTCAGGGATTCTTTATGTCTTCAGTTATATCTGAAGTCCAAACAGACTTTGAACTTTGTATATTAGAACAAGTCCGTCGTCCTAGGATCTTGTCTCATTCAGTAGTAGCCAAAGACAGAAGGTTCTGGAGCATCAGATTATTTTTCCAAATACAGTATATGTTTACTCACAGCATATAGTATCTCTGGGATCATGTAACATTGTAAGTTCACTGCACAGGCAGCTTTGCTTAAATGCAAGTGATAATTTTGCTCACCCGCTTTCAACTTTGCTTTCTAATGATGCAGTCCCATGCTAATCACACCCTGTATATTTCAGAAATATCAAGGCAACCATTAGCACGCCACTGACTTATTAGGATCAGGAGAAATAATTGGAGCACTTAAGTTCAAAGTCAGATGGAGAAACGGAATTATAACCAATCTTATGATTCTATAATCGGTCAACTAAGTGCTTACTTGTGGGGTAGGGGCAGGAATAAACACCATGAATAAGAAATCCAGCCTTTGGTTGCAGTGGGTGAGGCTAAACCAAGGCAGAAACTGTAGGTTTTACTAGAGAATAAGAGATCAGTTTTCGGGGAATTCCCTGGTGATCCAATGCTTAGAACTTGGTGCTCTGACTGCCAAGGGCCCAGGGTTTGATCATGATCGGGGGATTACAATCCCACAAACAGTGCAGCAAAAAAAAAAAAAAAGGAGAAAAAAAGAAAAGAAATCTCTTTGTGGACAGATAAATCACATATAGAGCCAAATGTTTAGAAACTGGGAGAATGTAGTTTGTACAGATGGTCTTTTGTTATTAGGAAATCAGGATTTATCTCCTAATATGCTAAAAAAAAAAAAAATAGTCTTAATAATTTGATTAAGCAGAAAAAGTGTGTCAGAATTCTTTACCTGCCTTCTGAGATCAGGATCACAGTGAAAGCAAACTGATTCTTCCTACAACAGCTACCAGCTTACTTTCCTGAAGTCCTAGGTCAGAAAGGAAATCACTTGAAAATAGGAAAATTGAAACTGCAGAAAAAGATGAGGTTTGTTGATCACTGGAAGGAGCAATACAATTAATTATTTGTGGAATGAACTTTACAGCTTGGGGCATCTCCACCTTTAGGAAGGGAAAGGGAAGATTTCTCATTTGCCACCAGAGAGGATATTTGCATGAAATTCACATGGTTCAGACTCTGGACTCTAGCAGTTGATGATTCAGAAGCTAGAACAGGAATGGCAGAGCGTTGTATACGGGATCAGGTTTGGGCCAAGAGGTCAGCTCCCCAAGGCTGCTGTTCATATTAAAATCACTGACTCTTTTAACAATATCTTAATATATGTGTGTATAGGCTTTCCTGGTGGCTCAGCAGTAAAGAACCTGCCTACAATGCAAGAGATGTGGGTTCAGTCCCTGGGTCTGGAAGATCCCCTGGAGACGGGAATGGTAACCTACTCCAGTATTCTTGCCTGAGAAATTCCATGGACAGAGGAACCTGGTGGGCTATGGCAGCAGAAGTCAGACACGACTTAGCAACTAAACAACAACAATGTTTGTGTGTGTGTGTTTGTGTACACGTATATAAATATATACATATACATATATATTGTATAAAATGTGTATGTATACACACATATACAAATAAATATTCTACTACTTTGCTATTTAAAATAGTGGTAAAAGGAAACACATAACATAAATTGTATCATCTTTACCATTTTTAAGTGTATAGTTCAGTAGTGTTAATATTGTTGTGCAATGGATATCCAGAACTTTTTCATCGTGCAAAACTGACACTCTATACCCATGAAGCGTCAACTGCCCACTCTCCCTCCCCTACTTTTCTGTTCCTATACATTTGACTACTTTGATGGCTCATATAAGGAGAAATCCTACAGTGCGTGTCTGTGAACATGGGTGGGCACACATCTCTTCACGATCCAGCTTTCAATCCTTTGGCATATATACCCAGACAAGGGAGTGGTGGATTCTACTTTTTCACAGATGTGTGACATTGATCCTCTGCTGAAGAGAGATGGTGAAAATGCAGTCCACAGAAGACAGTCAGAAGAAGAATACAGTAGATTTGTTCTTCCCTTTCTGTGTGTACATTTCCTCACAAGTCTCTTCAATCTCTTTTCTGTTTTGCTTTTAGGGCTGGTATGAGTTGCAGCAGTATGACAGTGGCTAAAGGAATGGGCTTAGTGTCAGAGTTGTAGTGACTGGTGCCTACTAGCTGTGTGACGTTGGAAAGATCCTTAATCTCAGTAAACCTCCGTTTTCTTTTATGAAACTGGAGGGAATCATCGTGGCTGAGATAACTGCTAAAACTTGCCTCACAGTGTTTAACCTCTAGAAGTACTCTAGAAAGGAGAGCTTCGGTGACAGAGGCAGTCATGATAGAGAAGGCAGCAGCAACCCCTGGAGCTCTCAGAAACCATAGACAGCTCTCCTGTTAAATTTGATCATAAACATTTTCGTAATATGCCAGGGTATATATAAATATATTGTATTCTGTGAGTCTCACTACCAGAAATTATTCTGAAAAGAGATTTGCATCACAATTACAATCGTTAAAAATATCCTTGAGTGGATTTGATATGTGAACTTTTAATTCCATTTTTAGTATCATAATTTTAGAGTTGATGTGGATTTTCGAGGTCAACTAATCTGCCTATTATTCAATCATCAAACCTGTATCAAGCCCCAATAATATAATAATAACAGCTTCCAGTTATGGCTGCCCACTGTATTTTAGTACTTTACATACATTACCTCTAATCCTCATATCAATGCTGCAAGATAGGGATTATCCACATTTTTACAAGTGAAGATGAGGCTCAGAAAGGTAATCAACTGGCCCAAGGCCATGAATCTAGCTGCACTGTACATCCAAGTTTGAGCCTAGATCTATCAACTACCAATCTGTCTTGTCTTTTCAAGGGGTGTGTGTGTGTATGTTTGAGACTCCAGACTGTGTCTCGATGATTCACACCACTGTGTGGATGCTAAGTTGTTTCAGTCGTGTCCAGCTCTTTCTGACCCTATGGACTCTAGCCTGCCAAGCTCCTCTGTCCATGGGATTCTCCAGGCAAGAATACTGCAGTGGGTTGCCATTTCTTCTTCCAGGAGATCTTCCCTATCCAGGGATCAAACTCACATCTCTTACTTACGTCTCTTGCATTGGCTGCTGGGTCCTTCATCATTAGTGCCACCTGGGAAGCTCGTTTGCACCACAGCACACTGCCTATTATGTACCAGGTACCTCATTGTCTGTGCCAATTAGCATTTTAAATGAAATAATTCTACTAGAGGGATTGTGAGCTTTAATAAGAATATTGACCAGGTCCAACATCCACAGTACTTTGGGATTTGCCTACCTGCTTTCATTTACTCTTACTCCTGGAATGCTGAGAAAAACTTTTAGATGCTTTTGAATGGCATCTGTTTCCATGCTGATCCAGTGTAATAAATAGCAAATTGAGGAGCAGAAACAATGTAGAAAGGATTAAGGATACATGTAGGACCACCAAAGATTGATCTGGGCATGTTTGTTTTGCGTCCCAGTACCGAATACAGTCCCTGGCACAAAACTTGATAGAAAAACTATTTGCCTGGATCAGTTTATGCCGAGAGAAGGTGCCAGGTAATAGATATCAAGGGCTGCTTTTTGGATTACCTTTCACTCAGTCACTGTGTAGCTGTATCTCCACAGTTTTACATTGTATGGAATCTTAGATGCTATATTTGGGCATCTATCTATTAAATGTTTGTTGATGAATTATAACTAATCTAAATGGAATCTTTAAGGATTTATGACTTGAGACTTTGAAGACTAATTCTCTTGGAGCTTCTTCTTTCCAGTGCTAACTTGAATTTATTTGGCACTTGTGAGAATTGATGCAGAGTCCGTCCTAGTCCATCCTTCATGGTACACTTACCTGTGAGGTGTTGTCCCCACTGAGATTTTTAATTTGTGGCATTTCATAAAAGTGTTGTTTTAAGGAAAAACAAAATGCCTCACAATCATAGAGACCACTGTAAAAGGGCAATAACACTATATTTTCCAACTTTTTCTGGCCTATTTTAATTCTTTATTTTAGTGGGGGCGGGGGTGAAGGATTTTTTTTTGTTGTTTGTTTGTTTTGGAAATGGATAAGAAGATTTGAATACAACCTTGGGCATATACCACAAAAATGTGTTTTCTCCCTGTTTGAACTCTTCTAACCCTCACCCAGGCAAGAAATGACTTCTCCAGTTAGAGATTCACTGTGAGAAGACATGGCTACCATGCTGCTGATCAAACCTGTAACTGAGGAATCAGGCAGGAAATGATGCTGGATGAGGAAGAGGCAGCAGGTTTTCTGGGGTGGCTGGGTACCAGCCTGGCCAGCTCTACCACCTCCCCCTGCCTCACTCCTGGGCTTGTTTCTACCCTCAAGGAAAAATCAGGGAGGAGGCTTTCTTTTTCTTCAGGCATCCCTGTAAAGCTCTTCGAAGCAGGGTCAGAAATGGGGATGATGAGGCAAGAGCAAACAGAAGGGCTTTCTCTGTCTTGCGAAAAGCAAAAGCTAGTCAAAGGCTTTAGACCAAACAGTTGCCAGATCATCCGTGTTTTCCTCTTGGATATTTATAAACATTTTGAGAAGTGGTGGGGAAAGGTGAAACATGAATTTTAAAACAAAACAAAAACTTACCTTTCTCTTTTATCTCCTCTTTTCATATTTCCAGCTTTAAGCATATGCTTTTGGATCAAAACTGCAGCTGAACTTAGCTTCGTAAGGAAGCTTCATTTTTCTGAAGCTTCTAAATGAGCATAGACTCGGTCTATTTACTGAGCAGGTATGATGGAGAGAACCATGCCTTTCACACGGCATCTCATTTGTTGCTCACCTTGTGATTTAGGTAGCATTATTCCCATTCTGCAGATTAGTTCTGGAGAGACAAAGCATTTGCCCTATGGGTGGCTAGATGGGTTACAGCAATGCACAAGCCTAGCCTCCAGGTGACTACCAACCTCTGAAGAAGGGAGAGAGCCTGTGTTCCCTTTCATACAGAATATAAACTGATTATTAAAATAACAGAATATACACACACTTAGCCACATTTCTCATATTATTATACCACAGTTGGCGTAATAAAGTGAGGTCCAGCTAATTTTATTTTAAGGCTTGAAATAAACTTGGAAGTGAGACTCATTAGTACGATTTCAGATGCCTTCACACTTAACCTCACTGCCATCATCATTTGTAAAACTCAACATGCGTTTGATTCTGAGTTTATCTTGAAGGCTTAGGTCTAACTGACTACTTTTCTATGTGGTCAAAGGCTTCTTAGGGTGCCCCTGACTTACATGGATAAGAATCAATTATGTGAGGTTTCAATGGCTTCCTGTTTACAGCTCTCAGAACAATATCAAGCATGTTATAACTGTAGTCCGTGTGAACATGTGGGTTGGTTTCTGCTCCAGATCATGTGAACAAGTGGCTTTTTCTGGATTCACTTGGGAATCACGACCTCCTTTTGGCTTTGGACTTGGCACATGTTGGGTTCTCACTGTTTGGACGCCCTGAGACATGACCCCCACCATAAGTTCCCAGTCTTAACTCAGAAGCCTATGGCATGTGGAAAGCAGGTGGAGAAAGACCAGTGAGGGGACAGTCCAGCATTTCTTTCAGAGCAGAGACATTCTGAAAGACCACAGGAGAAGAACCTGATCATGAAGGCTGCCGCAGGCATCCACAACACGATTCCACGCAGCCACATAGATCGGTTGCCTCTGCCACTGTCCAGACTGTCCAAGCCAGTAGAAAATGATGCTCCAGGCCTGGTCCTCGATTTGTGTTAGGTCACAGATTGGTTACTGGTCTGAGACAAGATAAAATGGAAGTGTTTAGAAACTTCTGTTGCACTTGGCAGTCCCTTGACAGCGTAGCCTTCAGCTTCTCTCCCTGAAGGTGTGGACCAGTCTGGGGCCACGTCAGACTCCCTCGTATGTTGCCAAGAGAGCAGTGTGTGGTGAGAGCTGTGGGTAAGCATTGCATGCTAAGACTGCCTTTCAGTTCTTAACAGATTGGCGATGCAAATAAAACCCCAAAATCTGGGGTCTTTCACCACAGATGGGGTAGAGGGCAACATGAGAGCCTAGATGTAGTTGTCCTGCCAACCCACAGGCAGTGATTTTTTTCTAAAGCTCCCATCTAGAATCCCTCATCAGTGAGGCCAGCCTTGCCTCCTTTGGGACAACAAGCAGACTGAATTGTGGCTGGTCTGACTGTGCTCAACGTAGCAGGAACAGCTGCCTGGTCTGTTCTGTCCTGTCCAGGAAACATTGCTGTGTCAGGGGTGTGCTGTGACGAGGGGCTCCTCTGTGTTTATGTGCATCTCTCATCAGCTCCCTGATCCTGAGTGAGAGCTTGAGGGTCTTAGCACAAGAATCTCATCCACACATTCATATGAGGCCCTTTTGTTTCAGTTCTGCACTATTCTGACTTCTAAAGCCGTGCATAGGTGATTTTGCCTTTGAATTCACTGATTTGGTTGCAGCAGGCTATTTTGCCATTGAACTCACTTGTTTGGTTGATCTGAAGTTTAAGATGACCATACTCTGATTCTGGCTGTCCAAACCAAAAGGTCAGGGCCACAGCATCTGGGAAGTGTAAGTGTTGCATTTTGGAAGCCGTGTCAGTGAGACCCGGAGGCAGCAGGCAGCCTGTGTGCCTGGCTGATCTTGCTAGCGAAGAGCCTGCTGTGCGCAGAGTACTGTAATCTATTCGGTTCATGCTGCTCCAGCCAGCTTTAATCATCAAAACTTAAATAATATTCAAACTGTGAAAGGAACTTTTTTCTTGCTGAAACCTGGGTGTGCCAAGTAGAAGCTCCGAAGCTTCTCAACTTACCGATCTATGGCAAGACATTGCAGGAAAAGAAAGAAAAAAAAAGAGCACTGGGGTGGCTTCATGCACTGTGGGAAAAAATGCCTTTCTCCACAATTAAATGGTACTAGGATCTAAAATTTCCTCCTTTACCCCCGAGGAGAAAAAAAATGATTTTTATGGAAACCGTAGTTCATGGAAGTCCCTTTTTCCCTCTCCACAAAATCACCACCTCTCTTTTTCACCAGCCCCAGGTCTCTATAAGGGTCTGCTCTGGGACCCCTGGGGCAGAAGTCAGGCCGTGCAGAAGCCCACGGGGTTTTCAGGAAGGAAAGGACGTGGGGTGTGTGACATGCTGAAAGACACCAATGACTGGGACGTGAGGGAAGGTCACTGGCAGCAGTGGAGAGACGAGTAAGAAAGCAGCTGGCGCTCCTGCCATGCTGAGATAAAGCCACACGAACCAAACCATCCTCTGGTGGCAAGAGTTTCAGCCCTGGGTTTCCAGATGGGCGTGGTGACAGCCCTTGCCTCTCGCCTGCGCTCTCCCTCACATCCCCACGCGAAAAGGGCGTTCCAGAGCCACCACCCCGCCCAGGCTCCTACCTCAGAATTTAAAACTTCTCTCCCAGATTCTGCAGAAACCACAAAAAGCCCTCTTTGTTGGGGAAGGCTCCTGGGGAGGCTGCGGGGGATGGGTGGGCACTCACTGGACTGTGAAATCGCAATTGGAGAGCTGTAGCTGTCAGCTGTTTTTATTCTAGGTAAGCCTCCGTGGACGTCTGATCTTCAGAAGCATTTTTTGATATCTGGAAGAGACACCTAGGCCAGGTATGGTCTCCTTGGGCCTAGGGAAAGGGTCTTAGGAAAAGCAGTTTGCCTGTCTGACCCTTGGCTCCTGTGCTGTGTTACCTAGGGGCCACTGGGGACAGGGACAGGGACATGAGATTGACCTCTAGGGACTGAGTGTGTGACAGTGGGGAGGACAAGACTGGATTCTCAGTCCTGTGTGCGTGTGTGCCAAGTCCCTTCAGTCGTGTCCGAATCTTTGAGACCCCGTGGACTGTAGCCCGCCAGGTTCCTCTGTCCATGGGATTCTCCAGGCAAAAATATTGGAGTGGGTTGCCATGCCCTCCTCACTCAGTCCTGCACATAGTTACAAATACTTACTTTCAACTCAACAACAAGCAAACAGCTTGATTTTTAAAATGGGCAAAGGACTTGAACAGACATTTCTCCAAAGAAGATGTACCAATAGCCAGCCAGCCCATGAAAAGATGCTCAATATCACTAATCATTAGGAAAATGCAAATCAAAACCATGATGAGATACCATCTCACACCCATTAAGATAACTATAATTCTTTAAAAAATAGAAAATAAAAAGTATTGGTGAGGATGTGGAGAAATCAGAACCCTTATGCTTTGGTGGTGGCAATATAATGGTGTGACCATCAAGGAAAACAGAATAGAGATTCCTCAAAAAATTAAGCATAAAGTTATCATACAATTCTGTAATTCTGCTTCTGGTTAAATACCCAAAGAAGTGAAAGCAAGGACTCGGATATTTGTACACCCACACTCATAGCAGCATTATTCACAGTAGCCAAAAGGCAGAAGCAACCCGAGTATTCATCAGTGGGTGAATGGATAAATAAAATGTGTTATACGATGGAGTATTAATCAGTCTTAAAAAGGAAGAAAAGTCTGACACTTGCTGTGAATGGTTGAACCTTAAAGGCATTATGCCAAGTAAAATAAGCCAGTCATAAAAATAAAAATATTGTTTGAGGATGAGATGGTTAAATAGCATCTCATGGACATAAACTCTCATGGACTCAATGAACATAAACTTGAGCAAACTCCAAGTGATAGTGGAGAATAGGGAAAGCCTGGCATGCTGCAGTCCATGGGGTCACAAAGAGTCGGACACAGCTTAGTGACTTAACAGCAAATTGTATGATTCCACATATATGAGGTACTTAGTAGTCAGATTTATAAAGACAGGACAGAGAATGGTGGTTGCCAGAGGCTGGGGGAGAGGAGAATGAGGACCTGTTTTTTGGTGGGCACAGTTTTAGTTTGGGAAGATAACTTAAGTTCTGGAAATGGATGGTGATAATATTTGGACAACAGTGTGACTGTATTTAATACTACCGAATTATACACCTTACTGGTTAAAATGGTAAATTTTATGTTATATGTTTTTACCACAATAAAAAGAAGACATTCTAAACTGGCTCTCCTAATAAATTCTTTAAATCATTTGCTTAGAGTAAGCAAAAAGTCACTCACTTTAACAGTTCAACAATTTGTATGCCTTAGCCTTTGCTGGGCATTGTATGTATTATTATATATGTATGTGTTTTATTTGAGGTGTAACAGTTGAGGCAGCACAATAAAATGCACAGACCATACGTGTTTAGTTCACTGAGTTTTGATAACTGTATATACCTCCGGAGCCACTATCCAAAGGAAAATGTAAAACATTTCATCACCCCAAAAAGTTCCCGTGTGCCTCCTCTAAATAAGCCCCCTTCTTCTCCTGACCGTTTTCTGATCTCAGTCACCAAAGATGAGTTCCGACTGCTGTGTGACTCCGTGTGAATGGAAGCATGTAGTGTATACCCTGGTACCCACTGGTTTTACTCAACCAATCCCAGGCGCCATTTATCCATGTTGACATTCACCCCAGTAGTTCTTTCTTTATTGCTCAGTAGGGTTCCATGGCACGTACCAGAATTGGTGTGTCCACTCTCCTGTGGACGGACATTGAGTGTTGCAGTGTCTGGGGACAGCTGGCGGCGAGTGAGGATGTTAGCTGGCCAACTGGGAATATCCCCGCGAGTTGCGATTGTCACACAAGTTTTCCATGCGGGGGGTTTTCTGCAGGACTGGCAGCTTCCCCAGAGTTGAACCATCTCCAGGTCGTGGTGTTTGGGTGATTTACACTGAAAGCGTGGCACCCGGTAGACCAGATGCTCCTGTGCTGCTGGACAAATTTCTCCCTTAAAGGCACATCATGCACGAAGTTGAGTATCAGGAGACTGTGTAGTGACTCTGCTGTGAAGACAGGAGGTTGGTGGATAGCCTTAAAGGTCAGTGTCTTTGAGCCATGATTGTACCTTCCCAGCCCAAGCAGCCACCTGTAGAATTGACCGAATGCCCGGGGTAGGGACAGGGAATAGGGCTGGGCTGATCGGTCCCCAGCTCAGCCCCTTCCTCTCTGGTTTGCAGCCTCAGGGCTAGTTGACGTTTTCTTTCTGCCACAGTGCGAAGGCCTTTAGTCTGAGAATTCTGTCATTAGGGTGACCTTGCCTTCTCTGCTGTGACCCCTTCTCAAGTGAGTGTGCATTCTAACTCTGAGATCAGTGTCGTCCCCCACATCCACATTTCTGGGCAGCATCTCAGCTCTTGAAGTAGTAGCGAGACTTTGTGCTCGAGAGCCGTGGCCTTCACTTGCATGTGGGTCTGAGCTCAGCGTCTTAGCAGGGCCACCTAGGAATGATGAAATCTTGGGCAGGTTACTTCATCTCTTGGAATAGAGCCACCTCGTATAATAACACTAATAATAGCTTTGCTGCTCTATGTACCGCCTCTAACAGGCCTGTAAGTGGGGGGGCAGGGTCGTTCCTGCCTTGCAGGAATTCAGACAAAGTTCATCTCTGTGAAAGCTGAGCTCATTTGTCTCCCCTACGTCCACATTCCTGAGCAGTGCCTCATTGCATGATGTAGGCGATGCAAGGATGGTGTGTAGGTGGCAACCGGGGCTGTCGCCTCCAGGAAAGAACTGTTGGGACACAGGGCTGATAAGGGTGAGCGTGGTCACTGGGAAGCACCACCCCACTCCCTCACCCCTCCACCCCCAAGCAGGCAGCTGGAGGACCTCCGAGGGCAGATGTGCTGATCCCTCTGTTCAAGTGCCTCCCTCTGAACACCCAGGACCCCCATTCCCAATCTACCAGCTTACAAGCCCAATACAGCTAGTGAATCTACTCTGCCCAGTGAGGAGTAGGCCTAGATGGCCAGCCTAGGTCTGCACTGTGATTTCTAAAGGATGCATTGCTCTGAATTCACCTCTGAGAGATGTTGCTGGCACAGCTGTGGGGTGCTTGGGCCCTGTGATTCTGTGGTCGGCTCCTTGGCCAGAACCCACAGGGCTCATGCTTCCAGGACAAGGGAATGGGGCCTGGAGCCTATCTCAGCAAGTCAAGGCCTGATGAGTCATGCCCACCTACCCATGGGCGCAGGGAGCTGGTCCCCCACATGGTTGGGGAGTAGGAAAATGCGTTGGAGACAGAGGGACTGTCAGCTGGCTCCAAGGAGCCACTCTGCCAGCCTGAGGCTGCCCTTGGCTCCCCTTGGCTCCCTACTCCCCTCTTCCATCTCTAGAAGGTTTGCCCATCTCTGCCCAGTTCAGATCCTGCCTGTCCTTCACAGCTTCCTCTAGGAGGAACCTATGGCCCAGGTTCTCCATGTAACCCCCTCTTAAGGGTCTCCAGCTTACTGCTCCTGGGGGATTGAGCACCTCCCCTTCTGTTTATATCCCTCTGTTGATTTTCCTCTAAGAGTGTAGGGTAGTGCTGGACACATGTCACAGTTTGATCAAGTGAGGCCCAGAGAAGAGGAGTGCTGTCTAAGACATGCCAGTGAGAGGCAGAGCTGGGACTGGAGCCCCAAATCCTAGAGCATGGAAACAGCATCACGAGTGTGGGAGGAGGGGTGGGAGCCTCGGGTCTGGGCGGGGATCCCCTCCTATGAATCCCGTGCTGCTTCAAGCCATGCTGGGTGACAGAGTGCAAACCCCGGGGAATTTTCTGTTTTGGCTTTTGTTGCAAGCAAGCAGAAATGACTTCCTAAAACGTGTGACTAGCTAAGGGATCCCTTCTCCGGGATGTGAAATGACTGTGCATTCAAATCTGAGCCACAAAAGATGATCTTCGCTCCCGTTTTTCTGCACACCACCCACAGACCTTCCCAGGATGCTAACTCACGTGCTCATCTTGAGGCCTCGGGCCTTGGGGGTCGCTGGTGAAAGCCCAGTGTTTCCTGGTTGTTGCCATGCACCCCCGCCCCACCCTCTTTCCTGACCTGGGTTTGTGTCTCCCCTCTGCCCAACTATGAACCCAGACAGCCTGGTTTGTCTCAGGGAATATCTGTCTTCACAGTACATGTTTGAGTGCTGGGGTAGGGTTGGCAAAGAGATGGCATGAAAAACGTTCCTTGTGTTCAGATCGGGTGACAAGGGAAAATACAGAACACTTCTTTGGGCTTTGAGAACAAAATTCTTTAAGTGACTTATCGTGAGTTTGTTTAGCGTGAAAATCCTTTTTTAAAAGGAAACTTTGTTAATGAAAAGAAACCAAAGACATATTATATATATATACTATGATGTCAAGTATGTTAAAAAAAAAGAACATAGAACAAATGACTGAAAATATGCCATAATGTTAACAGTAGTCATCTTTCTGCTTTTAAAATTCTACTTAAAATTTTTCCAGTTTAAAAATAGATTTTTAAAAAAATCTGTCAGCATATTTATCATAAAATAAAAGCTTATTTAACAGGGGAAAGAAATTTAACTATACAAATAAGGTTAATTTTTGCCACCTGCCACTGTGAGCAATGTGTTTGTGTACATGCCCGCACAAATACTGATGAAAACATGAAAAGGACAGGCCACAGTGTGGAAGAGATTTTTAAACAACCGGTTTTTTTAAAGGGAGGAAGAACCAAAATAATTTCATATTATTCCATATGTAATAATCTTCACAGTGAATTTCAGACTCATCTTAAATGAACAATTCCCTCAAGGTTCTATTCCATCTTGGGGCTCCGGCAGGACCCAGGATTGGGGGTCTCTCTTCTCAGAGATAAGCTAAAGCAGATGCTAAACCCAAAAAGCCTGTCTTGTTGCCTGCAAGCCAAGTGCCAGCCTTCTCAAATAACTGTGCCCCCAAGTGGTCACTTGTACCTGTAAATTACATCCATCAAAAGGGTTGCAATTAACCAGATCCTGGACCACAGGGTTTATAATTTAATAATAACGATGATGTCAGTAACACAGGACAAAAAAGGAGTGAAAAAGGAAGAAGAAACCCAGAAAGAGAGAGAGTGTGTGTGTGTGCGTGTAGAGTAAAAGACAGGGAATGGTTTTCTGAATGTTTATCTATCCCACATCCTTCCAGAAAGAGGTGTGTGGGGGAGTGAGTGTATGTGTGAGCACGTGTGTGTGTCCACTAGCAGAGGAGACTGCCCAGAGGGGTGAGGGCGGCTGTGGGTGGAACCCTCCAGGAGTTCAGGAGACTGCCCGTTTCTCAGGATGCTCCTCTAGGCCTTTGACGGCCTGCTTCTCTACAGCAGTGGTTCCCTGATCGTCTCCTTGGCAGTCTGCCAGAGAGGCTCTAAGTGTACTGAGAATTGTGTTTTAATAGAAGGCTTTACCTCTGATACAGATTTAAAATGAGGAAGAAACTTTCTGTTCCTCAGCCAAAGCGAAATGCATTTTGCTGCTTGTGAAATGCTGGTGATTACAAGCTCATCTTACATAATTTTATTATTTTCAATTGCTGCTTGTCAATCTCAGGTGATGGTTTCCTGGGAGCAGAAAGGAGGCAGATTCTGGGCGATGGTAAAAAAAAAAAGCCACCCCGTCATTAGCAGATCGTACAGAAGTTTAGAAAGGAAAATAATTATCTTTGTGATGATGCTGTTCAAGATAATCAGAACCTGCACTACTAAGTTAGACATGCAGAAGTGAGTCGAGTACTGTATAATGGCCTTTTAGAAAATGCATTTTCACTTTAACAAAGGTTTGATATTTGGAATTTTTCAAAAAAATCTTTTAAGTCTGATGAAGGAGTTCTCTTCAACAATCACATTTTCAGAGACTATCGAGGTGGTCCACTGTCATGCCCACAAGAGGGCATTTTCTCATCAACTACAGTAAAAAAAAATGATTTGTTTTTGAAGAAAAGCTGAGAGGCATTGGGGAAGGAAAGTGTTAATCAGAAACTGGGGATGGAGAGCTGCTTGCAATTGAGTTGTATGTATGTTTCCACTAAATAAGTCCTGCCAGTGCTACCGGCCAGGAATCCTGCTCAATGTGTTTACTCTGATTTTAATGTCTTATTCCCAGAATGACTGGGCACCAGAGGAAACCTTTATAAGAGGTTTCTCTGGATACAAGATAACCACATGCTAATATATAGCTAATATGTAGCTAGAACTAATTCCAGAACTGGTGTTTTACCCATCAATAACTCTAATACTAAATTTGATTTTCTAATACTTTATAACACTGACCAAAGTCCTCCTCCACTCTTTCCTGCTCCAAGGTTCTTCCTTTATTTGTTTAAAAAATATTTATTGAGTGCCTACTACATGCATCAACAATGAACCAGGCCAAGACCTTGTCTGCATGAGACATACATTCTCCATAGTGGGACAGCATTAAAAAAAAAGCAAATGAATGCTGGAATATAATCTAGATAATTATAAATGATATGAGGGAAAAAATTGGGAAAAGGAAAGCTATGTGAGATTGGGTAGTTAGGAATCCTTCTCTAAAGGGCAACAAATAATATTCTAGTTCTGCTCAATGGATGCCAGCACTGTTTAGATTACAAATGTAATAAAAATAAACTCCCTTCTTCAAAAAAATTAGTTGCAATGTTTAGTATCTTATGGACCGTGAAATGTGATGAAAATAGGGAAAGCAACATGAAGTTGCCAGTTATGAGATTGTTAAACAAGTTTTTACAATTACCATCTACTCTTCACCCCATCTTTTCAAAAAAATGATGAATGTTTTACCACTGAAGAGTAGGAAGGATATAATCCCAGAAGATGGGAAAGTTGAATAAACTTAGTGTTTATTCACTAAGTGAATTCAAAATTCACTCTTGAGTTTTCTCATTTTCCATGGACTGTGAGAACTTCATCACAGACTAGTCCTGCTCATGGTAATTGTCTACCCTGTCCCAGACCTGCCCAGGCTACAGAAGGTACAGTAATGGCAGCTCTGTTGGCACCAGTGAACACGTGTAAGACTCAGGAACAGAAGATAGTGATGGCTTCCCACCCAGGGATTCTAGAATACTTGATAGGGCATTAAGCTCAAGACCTGTGATGTCCCAAGAGACCTATGTGATAATTTCTAAAGCCAGGAGTCAAAGATACACTTTGAAGACATGTTTTAAAAGGTAAGAGCAGAATGGACTGGGCAAATTAAGGAGGACTTCATGGGGGAGGTGAGCCTTCAACTTGGCCTTAGTGGGTAGATCGGTAGGAGGAAGGGAGCCATAATGGGTGGCATGTTCTTTTGTTGTTGTTGTTCAGTTAATATGGAACATTTTTGGTAATAAAAGCAACACCCGTTATGTAATATTTTCAGGTATGATGAAGTAGGCTGTTGTACAATGGCTAAGTCGTGTACAACTCTTTGTGACCCATGGACTGCAGCACACCAGGCTTCACTGTCCTTCACTGTCTCCTGGAGTTTGCTCAAACTCATGTCCATTGGATGAAGTAGGTAATAATCTCTAATCTCTAAAGCCCTATTGTCTAGAGAGAGCTATTGTTAATATTTTATCATATTTTCTTCAAGTCTTCCTTTTGTTTTGAATTTTTACCATAGTTGGGGCCGTGTCGCCAATGAATTTTGCATCTTGCATTTTTAAACTTTATAGAGCATCTTTTCCGGAGAAGGCAATGGCACCCCACTCCAGTACTCTTGCCTGGAAAATCCCATGGACGGAGGAGCCTGGTGGGCTGCAGTCCATGGGGTCGCTGAGTCGGACACGACTGAGCGACTTCACTTTCACTTCTCACTTTCATGCATTGGAGGAGGAAATGGCAACCCACTCCAGTGTTCTTGCCTGGAGAATCCCAGGGACGGGGGAGCCTGGTGGGCTACCGTCTATGGGGTCACACAGAGTCGGACACGACTGAAGTGACTTAGCAGCAGCAGCAGCAGAGCATCTTTTCATGTCATGAAAAGTGATTCCCTAACATCAGAATACCCTACGTGGTATTCTGTCATGTCTGTAAACTGGGTTACGCAGCCATTCCACCCAGCAGGTGTACTTTTTTCCTATTATAACCCTCTGTGTATCATTTTGGTTCATCATTTTGGTGTCAGATAGATCTGACAAAGCCCAGAGTAACATTAGGCTCATCACGTTTTTCACCCCGGCCTCTGTCTCTCACTTGTCACATGGAGATAATAGTATCGACCTCATGGCGTGGTTGTGAGAGTAACATGAGAGGATGTTTTGGGTATGATTCTAGAAATAGAATTACTGAGGTTTAATCTTTTAAAATTATATAACATTCTAATTAAAAGAATAATGTTCTTTATGGAAAATTTTAGCTAAAAGAAAAGCCATGCCTAATCTCATCACTAAAAGATAAAAACAATTAACATTTTATAATCCATTATTTATCACTTTGAGTAGAATTGGGATGTACTACATATATATGTATACATATATATATAACTTTCTAATTAAAAGAATTATATATATATATATACACACACACGTGTGCATGCTAAATCACTTCAGTTCTGTCCAACTCTTTGTGACCCCATGGGCTATAGCCTATCAGGCTCCTCTGTCCATGGAATTTTCCAAGCAAGAATACTGGACTGAGTTGCCATGCCCTCCTCCAGAGGATCTCGACCCAGAGATGGAACCCTCATCATTGTGTCTCCTGCATAGACAAGCGGGTTCTTTACCGCTAGCGCCACCTGGGAAGCCTATATTTATATTTATTTATTTCCTGCTTTTTCCCATCTTAACCTTGTATTGATTTTCCATCATCATTACATATTCAGAAACATCTTAAAAGGCGGCATTTCATTATGTTCCATTATATTAATGTGCCATATTTTATTTAACTAACTTCCAATCGTTGGATATTTAGATAATGATTTGCTATTACAAATAACATAAAAATCAGCTGTTGTTAAACATAAATATCTGCAGACATTTGAATTATTTTCTTAAGATTACTTCATAGAACAGGTCAGATCAGAGGTAGGAACATACAGAAGACATTGATCTGCACGGCCACATCACCCCTACAAAGCCTGTGCTATTTACTCTCCCATAAATAGCGCGTGAACACCTATTTTACTCCACGCTTACCTATTACAATTTTTAAACTATCTCAGTCTCTTGGAGCTGTGAGTGATGGTATCTCGTGGTCTCAATTTGCACTCCCTTGATTACCTGTGGGCTGGAGCATTTGTTTCTGTGTTTATTGACATTCCTGTCCTTTGCCTGTTCTTCTATTTATATTCATCTTTTTCTTATTGATTTGTAAGAGCTCTTTATGCATAAGAGGATATTAACCTTTTGGTGTCATGTTAGAAATATTTTTCCCAGTTCGTCATTTGTCTTTTAAATTCATTTATGGTTTCTTGATTGTATAGAAGCCTTTAATTTGTTTGTTGTCCTATTTGTCAGCCTTTTTCACTTTGATGTTTCCTCTCATTTTTCATGCTTGAAAAATCCTTTCCTCTCCCAGCTTTAGATATCTATTCATTCACATTTTTTTCTACCTCTGTCACTATTTCATTTTATAGATTCAAATTTTATCCGGTTCTAAGTTATCTGCTTTTGTTGTAAGATATAAGGTAGAAATTTAACATTTTTCTTAATAGTTATGTAATCCTTTCAGTTCTGTTTATTGAATGAGCTTTCTTTTCTCCCAGTTTGAAATGCTATTTCTCTTAAAGACTAAATTCTTATATTAGCGAGGGCATGTTTCCAGGCTGTTTATTCTGTTCCACTCTCTCTCTCTGACCTAGAACTATACCATGTTGTTATAATTCAGCTGCTTTTATATTATGTTTTAAAATCTGGTATACAGATCAACTACATTATTATTATTTTCCAAAATATTTTTAGCTACTATCTCCAAGACATCTACTAGCCCAGGTAAACTTTAGAATCATTTTTAACAGGCTAAAAAAATCTCCTGTTGACTCTTTTTACATGATACCATATGAATTAGATGTTGTCTATAAGTTGATTTATAAAGAATTGACATCCTGACTGCAATATTGAGTCTGCTCATTCAAGAACGTGCTGTTCCATTTACTTTCTCTCTTTCTGTTTATTTAAGTTTACTTTCATATCTCTCTGTAAACATTTGTGGTTTTCTTCATATGAGCTCTGCCCTCTTCTTTAAAACTTCATTTTTTGAGGCTACATACAGAGTGAGATCTTTCTATATTTTTCTAATGAGTTCTTTATTGCTGAGAAAGCTGTTAATTTTTATGTATTTATTTTGTATCTTGCCAGGTTATTGAACTTTTTTTTAAGGCTTTCCAAACGTGCTTATCATTTTACCAAAAGACTGTATCTACCACCAATAGTGTCTGGCAGAACTTATATTGTGTCCTATCTACCATTTCAATGAAATTTCTTTCTGATGCTGAGTCTGAGTCCACAACAGAATTTGTTTGGGGTGTACCATCTCGGCATGCAGTGCTTGTAGGCCTCTCCTGAAGGATGGACAGCTTTAGTAACTGGGATGTGCTGAAAAGCTCAATATTCAGCTGGGAGTTTTGGGTTCACAGCCCTGCCTTGTGGGCGGTGGGAGGGTCTTGCCATAAAGAACAATGTGGGATCCAGCCATGGACATATGTCTCAGACCAGTTGGGTAGAGTCTGCTGCAGTTACTGATGTTAGTTTTAATTTCACCCTGGTGTACACTCAGAGCCAGACAAACTGGAGTGAAAGAAACAATCAGACACTACTTGCCCCATTGTTGAGCCCTGAAGGACACTCAAGATCTCCATTCACAGCCCACAGACTGCCCCTCCAAGTGAGCAAAAACAGAATAATGCCGACCGGAAATATAACCATCACATCGAGGCACTTGGTTCTCAGTAGCCCTACTGAACTTAACATTGTCATCTTCTCCAAATTAAGGCTTTCTGTGAGCTATGGGCAAGGAAAGGGTTTCTCCTCCCCGGCTTCTCCCGAGCATATGGCCGGGGGTGGGGGCGGAATCTCCCCACATCCCCACACAGACGGCTTGTGAATGTTCCGATGGTGTGCATTTCCTCCGTTGGACAACTCTTCTTTTACTCTTTGATTTCTATGCCAGTTCCACAAGGTTGTTTTTCTCCCACTTGAAAATCTCCCTCCGAAGGAATATGTTGCCATGAACAAGTCCTATATGTTGTAACTGTCTCCTGTGAAGCCAGACTGTAAAGCTTCCACAATAAACCCAGACCCATTGTTTGTGCTGCAGCAAATATCCAAGTGCTTTCTGCATTCCAGGCATTGTACTTGGTGTTGAAACTCAATGAGGAGCAAAAACAGGCCTGAATCTTCCCCTCGAAGAGCTTCCAGTCCAGTGGGGGGAGCCCGACATTTACCGGTAGTTCAGGCAGAAGGCACACTGGGCTGTAACAGCAAGCCTCACTGCAATTTGGGTTCAGGGAGCCAGTGATGACTGAGCTGAGATTTACAGGGATGGTTGACCTCAGGATTTAAAGGGCAGTTGAGCTAGGAGATGGGGGAAGAGGCATTGCAAGCAGTGGAGTCAGGTAGAATATAGCCAGAAGAGGTGAGAGTATGACACTTTCCAGGAAAAATAGGAAAGTCAGAGAGGCTGGAGCTGAGAAAGCAAGAGGAAGTGTGGTCCAGGAGGAGCCCAGAGAATTAGGCAGGGAGAGAGCAGGCTGGGTCTTGCTGGCCATATATGCAATCTCTGTCTTTATTGCAAGAGTGCTGCCTGACTTTGGTGGTTCTTAAGCAAGAGAATGGCATTTTCTAAACACTGGCCTGCTGCCGGGCAGGAACCTGCTGAAGAGTGCTGGGGAAGATTATGGAGTTCAGGTCTGGGATGGTTGCCAGAGTCCAAGTGAGAGCTGATGGTGCAGGGGGACGGAAGTGAATGAGTCTGAGACACTTAAAAGGTGGAGGTGGGTGACCTCGGTGGTGAGTGGGATGTGGGAAAATAAAGGAAATGGATGTCTTAAGGGTGACACTGAAATTTCTGTTCCTCAGGTTGTATTGATGGCATTGGGAACACTGGGAGAGGGCAGGAGTATTGGAGAAGATTGAGGGGTTTTTTTTTTGTTTTTGTTTTTGTTTTTTTTTTAAGTGTGAGGGCTGCTGAGACATGGCAATGGTAGGCAGTTAAACTGGAGAAGGTGATGGCACCCCACTCCAGTACTCTTGCCTGGAAAATCCCATGGACGAAGGAGCCTGGTGGGCTGCAGCCCATGGGGTCGTGAAGAATCGGACACGACTGAGCAACTTCACTCTCACTTTTCACTTTCATGCATTGGAGAAGGAAATGGCAACTCACTCCAGTGTTCTTGCCTGGAGAATCCCAGGGATAGGGGAGCCTGGTGGGCTGCCGTCTGCGGGGTTGCACGGAGTCTGACACAACTGAAACGACTTAGCAGCAGCAGCAGCAGCAGTTAAACATGTGGATCTGGCTTTTGCTGAGAGAGATCAGGTTCAGAGATGTCCATTTGGAGGGATGATGCGAATTAGATTCAGGAAGAAAAATCTTAGACCTAAGGGACAAGCTTGTGGTCAGACCCCGTCCTCTTGGGCCCTCCTGCCACTCTCATGCTCTGGCTTTCAGAGAGGGTGCTTTCCCGGATATGGAGGAGATTTCCTGTGTATCCTCCACCATGTGTTGGCTGAGTCAACACTGGAGATAATAAAAGGAGATAAATACAGAGAATCTACACCTCTCCACAATCTGTGAACTTCTTTGCCTTCCAGGCTGATCGGTCCCACCTTGCAGGGTGAGTCTCTGAGTAACAAGACAGAACCAGGGTCTCTCCCCCTGCCCCCCTTTTTTGTCCTAAGCCTTCCTTTCCTCCCTGAAGTCTCTCCTGTCTGAATGATGAGCCTTAAAATACCTTGCCCGATCATGTTGCTGCATGAGCCAAGAAGAACATTAAGTTTGCTTCAATTTAAGATCACTTATGTAATCATACGTTCAATAAATATTTATGAAACACCTACTACCGGCATCCTCAGAGATACAGCGGGTTCAATTCCAGACCATCACAATAAAGAGAAATTGTAATAGAGTGAATCACACGAATTCTTTGGTTTTTCCAGTGCAAATAAAAGTTTATGCTACTCTTTACTGTAGTCTATTAAGTGTACAATAGCATTTTGCCTAAAAAGACAATGCACATACCTTCCTAACAAAATACTTGATTGTTAAACGTCAAAACAGTTTTAATAGTCACATCAAAAATCACTGGTCACAGATCACCAGAACAAATATAAGGCAAACTTTTGAGATATTGCAAGAATTACCAAAATGTGGCACAGGGGCTGAAAGCAAATAATGTTGGAGAAATGATTCTGAGAGACTTGCTGGGCTCAGGGTTGCCACACAAACCTTCAATTTCTGAAAAATAAAACAGGAAAAGCAAAACACGACAAAAACCCCAGCATCTGTGAAGCACAATAAAGAAAAGTGCAATAAACGAGGTATGCCTGTGTATGCCAGGTGCTGTAGTATAAATAAAAATGGTGAATAAAACACAGTCATACCCCTCCAAAGGAACTTTTAGCCTTAGGGAGGAGAGAAAGACAGAAGAGATGGGATTATCAAGTTGATGTAACAAATGCTCAAATAGAAGGATGTCCCACATCTCATATGAGGCCAGGAGAGGGAGGAGTCTATTCCATGGAGCCAGAAAAGGCCTGGGGTGAGTGTGACTTGGCTACTGGGGTAGCCAAGGGCAGGGGTGGGGCAGGATTTGGGGCCAGAAGAGGTATTTGGGGAACGTGAAATGGTTTCCTTGATTCGAATATGCCATGTTTGTGTTGGGGGTGTGTGTGTGTGATTGGGGTGTTTGGGCCCAGGGAGTAGGTCCCGGGGAGTAGGTCCCCGGAGATGTGGTATGATGACTAAGCTGTCCAGGTAAGCAGCATCCAGGTAACAGAGACCCGGGGGAAGAGAGCGGCGAGGTCGGCTGGATTTCCTTTTGTTGTGTGTGGCAGAAGAGTTTTCTCAGCTTCATCCGTTCCTGCTGTCAGGAGATGAGATGAGACAAAAATATCCTTATTCTTCTCGCATTGGGAAATGAAAGCCTGCACTGGAATCTTAACAGGTACTGCTGGTTCTGCCTCCTCTACTTCCCGGATGTGAAAATGGCAGCTCCCAGCATCCCCAGCATTGAGTGGTTTGTTCTTAGGGTCTCCTTGGGCTTTTTTTTTTTTTGGCAGATTTGAGAAAGTGAAGTTCCTGTCTGAGTCACTTAGGCCCTGCGTACAGGCCTGATCTAATAACAAATAACCTTCCAGAGGCACCAAAATTTAAGTCATGAATGTTTTCTGACTCACGTTCTCATCGGAATGACCTTTAGTTCCCTTTAGGCGTGTCTCACTTCCAGGCTTCTTAGGAAATGTCAGAGGGTCGGGCTGGACTTCCTCCAGCACCTCTGAACAGATCCCAGGGATCAGGGTGTTGCAGGGTCATGGAGCTCACACACAGATCCGCTCAGAGCTTGTCAATAGCTGAGGAATTTCAGAGAAGGGATAGAAACAAATCCCTGCCATTGCTCTGACTTCAGGTCCCAAGCAGTATTTATGATTCCTGGACCAGGCTCTCATCTGCTGTTTATTGAGCACCCAGCCCAGTTGGTTATGGACACCATGGGGCAGAGGAAGGTGAGGACAGGAGTCAAGAGGCTCGCTGGAGATAAGGCAGATGGGGTCAGCATCACCGGCCCATGGACTGCAGAGCCCAAAGCTTGACCAGCATATATAAATGTGGCTGTGTGGACTGGCTGCGTGGACTGAATCTGAATTACCCTCCAAGGCTGGACAGAGGCTGTAAGACAGGAAGATCATTGTCTTGAGGGAAAGAGGGCCTGAAACACCTATAGCTGGGGAAAGCCCTGTGAGAATCAGAAGGGGTGGAGATTATGGTGGAATAGAAGTATATCAGAAGCTCTTTTGAGCACCTAGGACTGAATGAAAGGATTTCACAGCTTCTTTCGGAAGATAAGCATCCTGCATTTGGTAAAGAGAGAAGGTGGTGGGTAAATAGCCCTGGGCCACTGCATAAGCACCTGCCCAGGTGTCTTCAGCTCAGAGGTCAAAGGCAGTGCTGCAGAACTCTTCTGCTTGGTCTGACAGGACTGAACGGGTGCCTGTATTACTCCAAGGATTACTGATCTTCCCCTCAAGAAGCTCGAGGCTTCAGTGCCCTTTCACAAATGGGAAAATGGGCAGGTGTTGGGCCTGTCGAGGGAGATGGCTGGTTCGGACTGGTCCAGGCATCTTTCTCCCTCCACTTCTGATTGTATGCCTGTTTCTGAGTCATCTTTAATGTTGTAAACCACTGCTTGTCACCTTGCCAAATTCCTGTGCTCTTACTTAAACGTGATTCATGCACTGGATGTTTTTGACATTTGAAGATTACTTGGTTCTTTGGGCAATTTTCTTGTTTGCCTTCAAGAAAATGCCTGCAGTTCTCTATTTCATTTGGGGAAAGGTGAGACCCAGGATGCATGTAATGAAGTGTCTGAACTGCCAGGTGTCAGGCCCAGTGAACTTGCTCTAAGGCTTTCGTTTCTAAACAGATGAAGGCAACTCCTCAACCCTGGGTGAAGAATCATTTGTGAGTAAAAATTATTCATCTGCAGAATCATTTTCACCCGAATTGGCCATAGAGGCCATCTCTGTGCAGAAGCCAACCATGGGACCAGCCTGTGGATGGGGGAGGCACCTGGGTGGCACTCAGCCTACTGCTCCTCTCGTAACAATGCCCTCGTGCTGTGTGATCTTTTCCTCGGTGGGAAGGACCGGTCACTACAGATCCATGGACATGGTGGTTGCAATATTGTCTTTCCACTTCACTGAGCTAGAACTGCCATTACTGGGGAGAGGTTACTAATCTGATTTCATGTAATTATCCACTTCCTTATTAAGATCCACCTTCCTCCCCCACAAAAGATACCACTCTCTTTCCAATGCCAAAACTGAGTTTATACCACTGAGGGAGACAGAATTAAGAACAGCCTGGTCCCCACCTTGAAAGAAACCATTGGCCTACCAGGGGAAAGCACAGGTTCATGGACATGTACTACTGCTTGTCCCTAGATGCTTGCTAATTTCCCTATAGTTCCTCATTTAAATTACCCATTGTCTTCCACCAAAACCCTTTGCTCTGAACCTGGCATTCAAGGCCCTTGGTTTTCCTAGCAAGTCTCCCACCCTTTATGTGGCTTCCCACTTTCCCACCCTTCCTCGTGGGTTCCAGGTGAGGATTGGATGCTCTGCTGTGGGGTAGGATGGCGTCGGCCAAAGAGGTAAGGAATGGAGACTGTAAATGGGCAGGTGAGTTCACTTTGCAAGTGATCTGAGAAGAGGCTGCTGCTCTCGTAGATGCCTCCAAACCCCACATCTGAGCCCCGCAGCCCTCCCAGCGGTGGTGTTCCTCAGATGGACTCCACTCCATTAAAGCACTGGAAAACAGGGCTCTTGAAAATGGGGTAAAGGATTAGGGATAATTTCATTTCCGAAGAAAGAGGCTGAGGAGGGACTTAATTGTCTTTGAAGGATGCTCCTGAGGAGCATGGAGATTAGTTTATTCTCCATCTTGCCAAGAGAGAGAAGACAAAGTGGATCTCAAAGGAATGAGCAGCGTTGCCGGGTAGCCCCCCAGCCTGGAGGATGCAGGGAGACGCTGCACTGGAGGGTGGGCAGCTCTGGAGGGGATGATGTGGGAGAAGGCAATGTCCCAGCCCTCTCTTCGAAAGAAAATCTTAAAAGGCAAGAAATTAACAGAAACAGTGAAACTGTAAGACCGTGGGAGGAGGAAAGATCTCCAAGGGCTGGGAAGCCGGGCTGCAGGAAGGCTGGAAAGATGAGCAGAACTTTTAAAAGCAGAAAATGAAGGGTGGAGAGCAGATTGCAGTATGAGTAGAGAAGTGGGGATAGGTTGACTGTATCCTGCAGGCTGGGTGGACACCATCTCAGCATCTCTGGAGGGAGAGCAGGAGGCGGGGAGATGGGGCTGGAGAGGTCAGTTGTGAGCCTTAGCTGTGGGCAGCGGGGACACACTGGTGATGCCTCAACCAGAGAGTGACCATTATAGGGCTCCTGGCTCTCATCTATGACCCCTTGAGGAAGGGTGGGAACACAGAAGAGTGCAGTCCCAAACTCCAGTCTAGAGGTCCCCCTTGCCCATCACAGACTGGTCTGCGGCAGAATGAGAACACAGACACTGGGTAGTGAGCCTTTCGTGGAGCTAAATGCACTCCATTTAAAATGTTGTCCTTTATTCTCAGATTGCGTTCTCTTAGTCAAGAGTCCAAGTAGAGGGATAAATTAGAAGTTTGGGATTGGCTTCCCTGGTGGCTCAGGCAGTAACTGGGCTTCCCTTGTGGCTCAGCTGGTAAAGAATCCGCCTGCAATGCAGAAGACCTGAGTTTGATCCCTGGGTTGGGAATATCTCCTGGAGAAGGGAAAGGCTACCCACTCCAGTATTCTGGCCTGGAGAATTCCATGGACTGTATAGTCCGTGGGATCACAAAGATTCAGACACGACTGAGTGACTTTCACTTTCACTTTTCTCTTTCCCTGGTGGCTCAGACAGTAAAGAGTCTGCCTGCAATGCAGGAGACCCGGGTTCAGTCTCTGGGTTGGGAAGATCCCCTGGAGAAGGACATGGCAACCCAGTATTCCTACCTGGAGAATTCCATGGACAGAGGAGCCTGGTGGGCTACAGTCCATGAGGTGGCCAAGAGTTGGACATGGCATAATGGCTAACACTTTCACTTTTCACTTTCTTGGGATTACATATACACATTCCTATGTATAAAATGGGGCTTCCCTGGTGGCTCAGCAGTAAAGAATCCGCCTGCAATTCAGGAGACTCCGGTTCAATCCTTGGGTCAGGAAGATCCCTTGGAGGAAGAAACGGGAACACTCTCAATCAATATTCTTGCCTGAAAAATTCTATGGACAGGGGAGCCTGGTCGGCTACAGTCCATGGGGTCACAAAGTGTCGTACATGACTGAAGCAACTGAACACACGTGCATAGATAAAATAGATAACCAACAAGGACCTACTATATAGCACAGGGAATTATACTCAATATTTTGTAGTAAACTATAAGGGAAGAGAATATAAAAAAGAATATATGTGTGTGTGTGTGTGTATTCCCTGGTGGCGCAGATGATAAAGAATCTGCCTGTAATGCAGGAGACCCAGGTTCAATCCCAGTCAGAAAGATCCCCTGGAGAAGCAAATGACAACGTACTCCAGTATTCTTGCCTAGCTGCTGCTGCTGCTGCTAAGTCAATTCAGTCATGTCCGACTCTGTGCGACCCCATAGATGGCAGCCCACCAGGCTCCCCCATCCCTGGGATTCTCTAGGCAAGAATACTGGAGTGGGTTGCCATTTCCTTCTCCAATGCATGAAAGTGAAAAGTGAAAGTGAAGTCACTTAGTTGTGTCCCACTCTTAGCGACCCCATGGACTACAGCCTACCAGGCTCCTCCATCCATGGGATTTTCCAGGCCAGAGTACTGGAGTGGGATGCCATTGCCTTCTCCAATTCTTGCCTAGAGATTCCCATAAACAGAGGAGCCTCATGGGCTACAGTCCGTGGGGTCACAAAGAGCAGGGCAAGACTGAGTGACTTTCACTTTCATATATTTATATGTATACGTATAATTGAATTACTTTGCTATATACCTGAAATTAACAACATTGTAAATCAGCTTTACATCAGTAAAAAAAATAATAACTTTTAAATGGATTAAAGACTTAAATGTAAGACACAAAACCATGCGTCTTACTGCTAGAAGAAAGTGCTAGAAGAAAACAAAGGCAGTGTGCTCTTTGACATCTTGCTTGTGACTAGTTATTTGTGTGATCTTTTTATGAAAAATTTGAAAACAATATTTCAGAAGTATCAGGAGTAAAATCCTTAATTTCAAAAAAGTCTAAGCAGCAAGCAACAGATACCAATTCTGGCTAATTGAAGCAGAAAAGGAATTTATTAAAAGGATATTAGGCAGCCGAGTCTCCAAGAGGGTGGAGAACCCGGTTCAGAGGCTACATGACCAAGAATGACAACCTCCCATGCCCAGATCTGACCCAGCAAGGATCAGACCTCCAGTTGATACCCCCAGGACTGCCAGCTCCGAATGATGAGCGCGGCTACTGCCCTAATTCTGCACCATCCCCACTTCTCTGCCTCACTGGCTTCTGGTTAAAAGTGGATGTCGTTAAGAGTCCGATTGGTGGACAATGAGAGGTCAGTGTGCTCGCCATTTTCAGCTTCGTCAGTGGGAGGTGAGTTTCGTCTCCTTAGGAAGGGGTTCAAGTTGAGCACCAGACAGAATGACAGGAGTGTCTTCTGTGTCTCTTCCCTCCTTGAGTGTGTGTGCCTATCTGCTCACGCATACGTTTGGTAAAACTGGTCTTTCTTTTGTGAAGTGAAGGTGATTCGTTTGTTTGCTATTTAAAGTATTGTTAATTGGCTTGATATGAAGTTGGCAACCTATTATTTGTTCCCAAATGTTTTGGAAGCTCAGTAGCCCATGAAACCTGAAAGACTGGGAACTACGGGTTTAGATGAAGCACTTGGGCGCCAGACAGCCTGGGTCCAAATCCCAGGGCTCATGTGAGTGGCATCAGATTTCTCAGGCCTCACTTTCTTATATGTACAATAAAAGATCATAATCCTCACTTCGAAGGATTGTGGTGAGCAGTGAATAAGAAAACATGGATAGAGTGCATAGCTGGCTGGCAACAAGGAATTGGTAAATACTGTTGGGTTGAAAGTGACCAGAACAGCTTTCTAGAGAAAGATCCAAAGTAACCCAGGACCCCTGAGAATTCTGTGTGCCCATTGGAGGTTCACCGTCACAGTAACAGGTGCCTGGGGACATCCTTAACCCTCATTTCTTTCTTCTCTGCTAGCAAACACCTGTAGGCTGGAAGGAAGCTGTTGTGTTCCAAACACAGAAGGAGTCCAGGTTCAGAAGCCCTAACCCCACAGAGTCCCACCAATGGCAACACAGCCAGAGCAGCCCAAGCCCCCACCCCCGACTCGGGGATCTGGTGTTTTGGGACTGTGAGCATCCTCTCCCTTTGTCTCCTTCCCTCTCCTTCTCTAGCCCTTGCCAGGATGATGGACAGGACAGGTTGTGTTGTCCTCGCCGGATACATGCCTCCGTTTCCTCGTTTGGCAGAAAGGCAAAGGGCCAGCCAAGGTCACCTGGCCAGTGAGTTGGAGGCAGAGCCCAGAAGGAAGTCCAGGCTCTATTCCTGCAAATAAAAGGGATGCTGCATAGAGTTACAGTTCTGGGTTGCAGAGTTACAGTTCATAGCGTTACTGCAGTCCTCTGCTGCCTGTGAGGTTCATGGCCCTGTGTCCTTTGGGGTGTCCTAATCTCTCCATCAGTAATGCTGCAGAGAGCCATCCGTTTACTGAACTTTTCCTGGAGAGGCTGCTGTTTCATCCACTGTGGCCTCTTAGGAGTCACATCATTCCATGACCAGCCGTGCACACAGTGACCCTTCCTGCCAGGTGCACTCCCCCAACCCTTCAAGGGCTCTACCTTTGTTCTTTTCCTCATGCTGCATAGTCTCCTTAAGTCATGTTCTTAACTGCCAAACACAGATCCACATCTTCAGTACAGACCCCACAGCTGACCATAAGGTGTGTAAAATCAGCTCGCTGGGAATCATCTGCCCTGGCCCTCACACTGCCACCTTCTGAAACGGACACCAGCCTCTGCCCAACTCCACTCTGAAATCTCTTCCCTCTGGGTCTCCGTGGCCATCCACCCTGTATGGGATGGGATGGATACGGGCTCTTGGGAGGATGTGTCCCAAGGCTGGTGCTCCCCCGTCGGGTCCAGGGGCACATCCCGTCTCCCTCCTGTCCCTTTCAGCCAACCTGTGGCCTGCAGGGGGACAACGCAGGAAGCAGATGGAATGCCGTGGTTTGGAAATGTTAGCCTTCAGCATGATTTAGTGCCCTGGCATTTCTGAGCTAGTTTACAGTAATCAGGCATTTGTTAATGTTCACTTTCTCCTCCACGGACTGTTGCTGACACAGGAACTTCCTTTGTTGACTAGATTTCAACCAGTGCGGGGTGGCGGGTGAAGCTGCTCCAGCAGCTGCAGTCCCGTCACGGACACCTTCACTGTCGCTCAATAACTTTGTTAGCAACTTACCCTCTGCCGTTTCAGCTGTGAGGCGGGATAATCGTACCTTTCCCTTAGGGGTTACTCTGAGGATTCAAAGAGAAAGAATGTAACACACTGTGCTTGACTCATGATATGAGTTTAATAAATATTTATCCCCTTTGGATTGTCCTTAGTACCGTGTGACGTCTGACTTGTAACATTGGCTTCCAAAGGTGCCTGATGATACTTTTCCGAGTAAAGAAATAGCTGTGTCATGAATAGACTTTCTTCTCTCCTGCTAAGCTGTTTCTGTCTTTACCTCCTGCTGTGTCATATTCCCCAGCAATATTTCTTAGAGTCTAAAGCTATCGTCGTACTGGTTCTACTGGGCTTCCCCAATGGCTCAAGTGGTATCTCTGCAATGCAGAAGATACAGGAGATGTGGGTTCAGTCCCTAGTTCAGGAAGATCTCCTGGAAAAGGAAATGGCAACCCACTCCAGTATTCTGGCCTGGAAAAATCCCATGGACAGAGGAGCCTGGTGGGCTACAGTCAAACACGACTGAGCACACATGCACCAGCACCAGCAGTTCTACTGGTAGTGAACTGTCCCACTGGCTAAATTAAAATGAGTCGGGTCCGAAGAAATGAGGCATCTAGATTCCCAGGCCAGTATTGTTCACCCCCAAAGAAGAGAAGAAGTTGAATTTGTGACTTGAAGTTTTGAACCCTGCTGATCCTGGCTGGACCTTCCAGCCAGCTCAGACCTGTCTCACTCTTTTTTTCTCCATTTCTCTCCCATCACTTTATGCCATGCCTGGAGTCAGTGAACGTAGAGGCCGGGTGAAGAGCCCTGTCCTTCTCGGTGCTCCCGTGGCCTGGTGGGACCTGGTTGGGGTGGGAACCACCACAGCATGAACTGCTGGGTGGTCTGCCCACCCACGCTTTCTGGGGGAACCGGCTGGATCCTTGCCACCAGTGTGACCACGTGACCTTATGGTAGTAGGCCCCCCTCCCCGACCCTCACTCACTGTGCCAGCTCTGGGCGTGAGTGTGAGGAGGCTGGCAGTGTCCCCGGGGGACCCCAGGGCCATCCTTCCTGCAAATCCAGGGAATGGCCGATTAGAAGGACTACTCATAGCAGGGCAGCTGATTTATCACTTTTTAATCACTGGATTCAGACGGTTTATGTTATTTTCAGGGCGTCTTCTCAATTTCATTCTAAAAATATGTCTTCCTTCTGTTCAGAATAGATTTTTAATTGCCCTTTCCCTTGAAAACGATGAGCAGAATTAGTCTTTGGGACACCCAGGGCTTTAATGAGGAGTCCGGTTTTCACTTGGCCCCCGAGGCTGTTCCTTCGGGCAGGGCCAAGGCGGCTCCCAAGAAGGACTTGGGGCCAGTCTGTCGTCCCAGCCCTGGGCTCCCGTCCCAGTGGCTCTGGACCGGCTGGGTGACAGCGTGGCTGCCCCCTCCTCTCTGAGCCTCGGGGCATCCCCCTTAACACATCACAGAGGCGAGGCCAGCACTCCCCCGTGTGTTCACCCATGGAACACGGGCAGGACAAAAGGTTCAGGCCACCAGTGGTGACCCGCCAGGGATGAGGGCGTCCCTGGAAGCACGTGGTAGCCATCGCCTCCATGGGGCCGCTCTCCCTGGTCCACCACCGGGACAAGCTGGGCCAGTCACCTCGAGGAGGCTGCCAGCTCTGATCAGCTCTCCCGCTACCATCCACCCTGCCGGCTGACCCTCGTGGACTGCCCTCATCTGTCAGACAACCACTCCCTCCTCAGCTGTCGAGGCTGTCCCCAGCATTTTGCTCGCTTCTCCATCCCCATTCTCCTGCCTTCTTTGTTGCCCTGAAACTGACTACATTGTCATTGCCTCTCACCCTTCTGGCTACAAGGGTCGGAGGCTCCCTGAAGGGTGGCAGAACCCCACGGGAACCGAGGGCCACTGGCTCCAAGGACCAGGCGGCTCTGCCGTGTGCTCCCCACCGGCAAGGGTGTCCACACGTCTTCATCTCAGCTCCGCCCCCAGTAACAGCTGCCCGCCCAGGCCTGGGCTTTTCCCTCCTGTCTTTCTTCTTTCCCTCCCTGCAATCAGATGGTGCATCCTGCTAGCTTTCTGGTGAGAATTCCAAGGAATGACATTCCAGGGGGCTTAGCTAATTGGCACTGCCCCATTGAGCCATCTCTGCAGAACACCTGCTGGGCTGAGTGTGGACTGCCTTTGGGCAAGGGCCCACCTCTAGTCCCAACCATGTCACCATCCTGCCAGGAATGGCCCTGCTGGGGTCCCATCCCTCAGAGGAGCTCTGGGCAGGAGAGCATTGTGAAAGAGCATCCCGGGGACTGAGGACATGTATAGACCATTTGTGTTGTTTAGTCACTGAATCATGTCTCACTGCGACTCCATGGACTGTAGCCCGCCAGGCTCCTCTGTCCATGGGATTTCCCAGGCAAGAATGCTGGCGTGTGTTGCTAGTCCTCCTACCGAAGCCCTCCCTACCCAACCTTCACATCCCAGCACAGGCCCTGGGCCCTGCAAGAGGCCCCTCTGGGTCCCTCCTTCTCTTCTCCAGTTGACAGAGGCCCTGCAGAGGCAGGGCCAATCCTGATGCTTGTAGCGACACTCCTTCCCTTAGCTCACTGCTCACCACAGGCTTCCGGAGCTGCCTTCCCCTTTACAGACAGAAACTGAGGCCCCGAAAGTTGTGGTGATGCAGCACAGTCTCGACTCCACCCGTGACCCCCGCCCCACATTCTTTCCATCCTGAGCCCTCACCTCTCAGGGCCGATGGTTGGAGCCAGCCTTGTGGCATCTCTGGTTGCCCACGTTGTGGAGACAGATGTCAGATCTCTGGTTAGTCCACTGCCCACCGTGTGTCTGCTTCTCTGCGGGTTAAACGATCGGGTTAGCACTGAGAAGGCAGAGCAGGGCACCGTCCAGGCTCACATGTGGAATGTGCTGAACAGAGGTTGGGTTCCTGGCAGTCTCGGCCTCTCCTTGTCCCCGGCCGGATGTCTTCTCCTCCTTAAGGGAAGAAGCTCAGGGCTTCCAGTGCAAAATCTTTTCTGCTTGTCCTAATGTCAGGAAGAAAGTTTTACCTGAGTGTGTGTGTCTGTATATGTGTGTCTCTCTGTGTTTCAATGGATCTGTGTATATCTCTCTGTGTGTTAGTGTCTCTGTGAGTGTGTCTGTGTGTATGTCTCTGTGAGTGTGTCTGTGTTTCTCTGTCTGAGTGTACATGTCTCTGTGTATGTGTGTCTCTGTGTATGAGCATGTGTGTGTTGTGCGTGACAGTGTGTGTCTCTCTGTGTGTCTGTGTGTGTCTCTGTGTGATGGTGTTTCTGTGAGTGTGTCTGTGTGAGTGTGCCTGTGTGTTTCTCTGTATGAGAGTGTGTCTCTGTGTGTCTGAGTGCAAGAGTGTATATCTCTTTGTATGAGCATGTGTGTCTGTGTGTATATGTTTGGTGTATGAGTGTGTGTCTTTCTGTATGAGTGTGTCTGTGTGTGTCTCTTTCTCTGTGTTGGTGTCTCTGTGACTGTGTGTCTCTGTGAGTGTGTCTGTGTGTTTCTCTGTATGAGTGTGCCTGTGTGTTTCTCTGTATGAGTGTGCCTGTGTGTTTCTCTGGATGAGTGTGTGTGTCCCTGTGTGTGTGTGTGTCTCTGTGTGTCTGAGTGCAGGAGTGTATATCTGCACTGGGAGCTGTGTTTAAGCATGTGTGTCTGTGTGTCTGTGTTTGGTGTGGGAGTGTGTGTGTCTGTGTGTGTCTGTGTCCATCTGTGTGTCTGGATGTGAGAGTATGTGTGCGCACACAAAGGCAGATGACGCTGTACTCCCTCTCAGAGCCTCCGATTTCCCGTTCAGCACCAAGTCTGAGGGATCCAGTCACTCGCCCACACCTTTGTCGGTAAAATGCCAACAAGCCATTTATGTCCCTGTTTCTTAGAAAATGAAAAACTCAGATCATTGAAGTGAAGCAGCCTATGAATGAGCCTGGCAGAGTCACCTCTTGGGACCCAGGGGCTGGCCTCGGACACCCAGAGGCTCTGCCAGAGCCCTGGCTGGTGCCCAGCGAGGCCACAGGAGCCCAGTGGTCCTGGAGGCTCACCCAGGAGTGAATGAGAAACTTTGATGAACGTCACCCTTCCCAGTGCCTGGCTGGTGGTGTCAGTGCTAAAGGCCGGGCAGGGACATGGAGAGGACTCAAGAAGGCTCCACCCTGAGCTAGAATAGTCCTGCTGATGGAAAGATGTGCAGGAAACCGGGGAGAACGTCCCTTGGAGGTGTGTTTGGGAGTCATGAGTGGCCCTTCTTGGGGTGTTACTGACATGTTGTTCTGGCATCATCCAGGTCAGGGGATCTTGGGGTGTGTGCAGAGGCCTGGGCTCCATCACCCCCTTGGCCCAGAGCCGCTGGCCCTGGCTGAGCTACTGGTCTGACGGGGGTCCTCAGGTGGTCCCCAGAGAAGCTTCTGACATCCTGGGAAGTGGTTTTTGCCCACCTACTTCTTGTTTCTCTTCTCTCTAGGGGTGTAAAAGCCTGTGAGTCTCCTAAAGTGCCATTTGGGCTGGGGTGGGCGGGCCTCTTCCGGGCCTGCTGCTCAGGTGGTGTTTGTCCGAGTGGTCACCTCTCTGATGGGCTTCCCTGGCTACAGCTCCCCAAGCCTGGAGTTACCTCCCTTCATAGAAGGGGCTCCTTCTGCCCTCCTGGAGGCCCTCCAGTGGTCTGCCAACCCAGGCATACAAACCCTCCTTGAGAATTTATCAAGCAACTGCAGAGTCAATGCTTTTGCCTCTCAAATTTCCCAACAGCCTGAGGAAGAACTCTGGACTCCCATTTCCCTTGTAGGGGAAATGGCCTCCATGACTTCTGGAGTGTCTGATCCCCCCGTGGCCTGGTGGGTCTGTTAGAGTTTCTTCTCCTCCCGGGCCATGGTTTATGCTCAGGGCCACCCTCTGAGCTCCTGTTTCAATCCGGACTGTCCCAGGCAGGTAGACCAAGCATAGCTATGCCCACACCTGCCCGTGGCCCAGGCTCCAGGGGTGACGTGTGTGTGTGTGTGTGTGTGTGTGTGTGGTGTGCGTGTGCGCGTGCACATGCCGAGATTCGTTACAGGTTTTCTCTAAAGCTCTGCATGGCATCCCACGTTCACACGGCCAAGGTACCTTCTCCAAATCCTGTTTGGAGCCTTGCCCTCCTGTAAGTTTCCCAACCAGACCACTGCTCAGACTCTCCCCTCCCCACCACTGCACCTCGCGTCTTTACTGACAGGCCCTTTCTCCTCACCCACCTGCCTCCCAGCAGTCCACTTTCACCCCAAGGGCCTGACTTGCTGTCCCCTTCACACACAGCTCCTCACAGGACAGTCGTCGTCACTCTGGCTTTTTTTTAATTGGGGTATAATTGCTTTGCAATGTTGTGTTAATTTCTACTATACAACAAAGTGAATCACCTATAAGTATACATATATCCCCTCTCTATTGAATCTCCCTCCCACCCCCATCCCATCCCTCTAGGTCATCACAGAGCACCAGGCTGGGCTCCCTGTGTTATATAGCAGCTTACCACTAGCTAGCTATTTCATACAAGCATGCATGTGTGTTAAGTCACTTCAGTCATGTTTGATTCTTTGTGACCCCACGGACTGTAGCCCACCATGCTCCTGTCTGACCATAGGATTCTCCAGGCAAGAATACTGGAGTGGGTTGCCATGCCCTCCTCAGGGGGTCTTCCCGACCCAGGGATTGAACCTGCATCTCCTATGTCTCCTCATTGGCAGGTGGATTCTTTAACCAGTAGCGCCACCTGGGAAGCCCATTTTACACAAAGTACTGCATAGTGAAAGTGAAGTCGCTCAGTTGTGTCCAACTCTTTGCGATCCCCATGGACAGTAGCCTGCACCAGGCTCCTCCTTCCATGGGATTTTCTAGCCAGAGTACTAGAAGGGTTGCCATTTCCTTCACCAAGGAATCTTCCCGACCCAGGGATCGAACCCAGGTCTCCCGCATTGTAGACAGACGATTTACCATCTGAGCCACCAGGAAAGTCCCTCCCAATTCATCTGGGCCCACATATCTGTTTCCTGCATCTGCAATCTCTATTTCTGCCGTGCAGATAGATTCCTCTGTACCATATTTCTATATTCCACATGTATGCATTAATATACAATGTTTTTTCTTATGATAAAGCACCACCCCTACTCCTCCAACTATGGATGGGTAGAGCCAACACTCCTAGAGCAAATGCTAGAACAGGGGTTTGCTGTCACTGAAGTGGTAAATGCATCTGTTTCAAATCATGTTTTGTTTTTTTTAAAATCTGTAAATGACTACTTACATAATTTTCCCTGAAATGGACCTTTGGGGACCTCTGAATGTGTGTGTGCCTGTGTGTAAATGCATGTGTGCCTGTGTGTGTATCATGTGAGAATGCATGGCTAGCAAAGATCGGACGATCATGCTCATTTCTCAGTCACCAAGTGGCTTAACACTTTGGATCAGTTTGACTGCTGTATGCTTTTTATTAATTTTTTTTGACAACAAAAGCATTTTGTATTGGGGTTTAGCAGATTAACAATGTTGTGGTAGTTTCAGGTGAACAGCAAAGAGACTCAGCCATACAAATACATGTATCCATTCTTCCCTAAATCCCCCTACATTGTTTTTTATTTGTCATATATGATTTCATTTATAACCAAAGCGTGGCTATAAAAAGTGGCAAAGACAGAAAACATAAAGAACATTTATATTAAACCACCCCCAAGCTGATGAGAAGCCTAAGAGTGATCGTTCTGCAAATTTGCCTTGGTCATTTTTTCCAGTTTCACAAGCTGTGATCATCTGATACAAGTCCTTAAATAGGTCTTCTGAATGTCTTTAGTATGTCAAATGAAGGGACAGAAAAGGATGACGGTCCATAGAATATACAGATAAAATTTAACTAGCTTGTCTTGTTATTGACTGGAAAAAAATATTACCCGCAATGTGTTATTTTGAAGAACTTAAAAATCTCTCTCTGAATCCTGCTTTATCTTGTCATTTAGATAACATGTGAACATTGTAAAAATAATGCAGTTGATTTTTCTTAAGCTCAGAAGGCAAGAATTCTAAAGATCAGGTCACAAAACACAGTTTTTATCTATTTTTGAAGCTAGTGCATATAATCAAGTTTCAATTATGTTTCAAATATGTGTTGGTCTCAGAACCAAAATGTTGTGTTTTATTTGTCAAGAAATCAGTCTTTCCTTGCACAACTAATTTAAAAGAACGGAAATGTTGGGTATAAATTGTTAAATGGAAAAATGTTAAAATGTGTCCTTAGATACAATGAACATTATTAAAAATTGTCTTTTAATGCTCATTTAATATAATCTTTGAATAATATACTCACATAAAATATTTAACTAAAAATTTTTTTACCGTAAACCATGCACAAATGATAAAATGATTTTTTAATTGTAGGGGGTTTGTGAAATTATAGATTACCATGAATGGAGTTCATTAGTCAAAAATGGGATTACAAATGCCAGTCCAAAGACACAAAACCCAGGAACTCACAGTAGCAAGCTGGAAGGAAGAAAGCAAGGCGAGCTTTGGTGTTGAAGATAAGGAGGGGCCAGCCCCGCCCGGAGCAGCCAGCCAGCTTCAGCTTCTGCACTGGCAAAGACCCCTGTCACCCCCCACCCGCCAGTGACCATGCCCACTGCAAATTCCAAAGCCTAGTCAGAGGTGAGGACACTTATCAATGTTACCTTGACCTCTTGTTTCCTGAAACTAAGTCACAATGAAAAGTACATCCTTCAAAGATCGAAACCTCAGGAGGCAGCAGGACACAACCCTGTTCCCACAGCCACCGAGGAAGTGCATATCTCCCCAAACAGCAGCCCCGGAAGGTGCACCCCGAGGCTAATCCCCAGCTAAGCTGCTTTGCCGGCCTGCCGTAGATTAGACTGGGTGGACAGGGTGCAGGTGACATCATTTCCAAGAACCGGCTGTCAGGTGACTTGGCAGGAGGATAGCAGGGAGGCAGGATTCCATGCCCTGCACCGTTAGCGAGAGCTGGAAGGACCACAGGACGCTGGCCCTGCAGACCAGTTCTCTTTCTGTAGAGGGGCCCCATCGAGCCCCAGAGATGGGAGGAGGCTGACACACAGCTTCCTGGTGGCCCAGGAGGGTCTCATGAGTGTATTTTTCCAGGGAATCTTCAAGAGTGATCTAGTTCAAGAGGATGTGCAATTTCAAAGATGCTGATCACAGGAGGACCGCGCCCTCTCTGGGCCCTGGGAGATGGCCTGGGAGTCATGGGGAAATGCTCTTGTGCAGGAGGACAGCAGGGTTCCGGGAGGTGGCATCCACTGGGGAGAAGGCATATGTTTTGGGGACAGATGATTACCTCAAGCAACGAAGAAACCATCTACTGTGGTCGGGGCTCCATAGGTATTTTGTGGCCCATCCTGCGGGAACATTTATTTGTATCTATTCCAGTTGGTTGACCTGCCACAGCCCATCTTCAAATGTATCAATCCCAGGTACTGTTATTTATAGAGTCATTGACTCAAGAGCTCCCCGAGGGCTCCCCTGCCAAGTGACTTTCCAGGCGCGGCTGGTCTCCTCCCAGGGGCAGGAGTGCGCTGCCCACGTGGCTGTCCAACCCTCTGGGCACAGCCTGGCAGAGCGAAGGCCCTGCTCCTCAAGCTCTTTCCCTCCGCCTCTGGTTCTTTCTGCCCCTTGGGGTCACCCAGAAGGCACCTGGCTCACCAGCCACAGGACAGGTGCAGATGGTGACCACACCCTCCCTGTAGCTGCAGATAAACACCAAGGCAGCAATAGCATCTCCATCTCTTGCTCTTCACAGGGACGTTTCACACCCCCTTAGCATCATGCTCACGCATCTCTAAATGGGCTGCAGTTTGTCCACATCCATGAAAAGCACAGCCCGAGAACCAAATGCAGCACTTGGAGCGATGACCAGGCGGCAAAGGGCAGGGCTGCCAGCTCTTTGTGCCAAGATCTCATTGAGCAGCTGGGCCCAGTTATAGCTGACAGCTCTTCTGGAAGCTTCTGTGTTCCAGAAGAGTAGGGGCCATGCAGTTTGGCACGGGGCTGAGGCATGCAGGAGGGGCAGTGGAATTTCACCTCTATCTACAAGGACCACATGTGTCATTCAGAAAGCACGTCTCTTTCTAAGCTCTTTTTCTGTTCTACAGAAAAGTACTGTCACTCTTTTACAGAGTGATACAGACCTGAGATGTTCAGCGATTCACTTAATGATGCCCAGGCCTCTAGACCTGGCTTTTCACGAGCCAGGTGACCACCAGAGGCACCTCCGGATGTCTCTACTCTCTTTCCTGAGAACCTCATTGGAGCCCAAAACTTCCCAAGAAACGTGTGTGCTAAGTCACTTCAGTCATGTCCGACTCTTTGCAACCCTATGGACTGTAGCCCGCCAGGCTCTTCTGTTCATGGAATTCTTCAGGCAAGAATACTGGAGTGGGTTGCCATGTCCTCCTCCTGACCCAGGGATTCAGCCCACATCTTTTATGTCTCCTGCATTGGCAGGCAGGTTGTTTACCACTAGTGCCAGAAATTTCCCAAGAAAGCCCCCACTAATTACACAACAGGATAATCGTGCAAGGTCCTCTTCTAAGAAGAATGGTACATCCAGTTGAGTCTAGGCTGAGTATTTTTACAGCGTTCTGTGTTTACATGAAAATGGAGATGAACTTCACAATATGGCCATGATCACAGGAAATGAATGAATGTGTCAGAAATCACTCTTTACTGAATGACTTCTTTAACCTGAGTTGCCTGCCAAGTCTATTGCAGTGGGAAGTCATGCTTTGAATGAAGTGTCCTGAAGAAAAATTGATATTGGTGGAAATAACATTTTTAAACATTTTAGGTATTAACAGTAACTTTGGGTTCTGCGTTAGGCGCAGAGGGCGGCAGTTTCTGCATGTATGCATGCATGTTTATGAGTGTGTAACTTTCAGCTGCGGTGTTCCACCATCACAGCAAAATTGCGACCCTTCAGTGACTGCAGGCTGTCACGTTACAATGGCTTTGAAGAGTTAACAGTAACTTTGGGTTCTGCGTTAGGCGCAGAGGGCGGCAGTTTCTGCATGTATGCATGCATGTTTATGAGTGTGTAACTTTCAGCTGCAGTGTTCCACCATCACAGCAAAATTGCGACCCTTCAGTGACTGCAGGCTGTCACGTTACAATGGCTTTGAAGAGAGATGGCTCCTGCGGTCATGCATTTTGGTGTCACACTCAATTGGCTAAACATAGTCATTTGGGGTTCTATTATTGACTAATTTAGGTAATTCACCTACTGGGAAGTATTTAAAGATAAAAATGTAAAATCCTGTTGGTTCATGAGCAAGATCCTTGATGTCAGTTCTGTGACATATTTTTAAACACAGGAAGCTGTTCAGAAGGAATATTCTGGCATGTTGTAGTTAGGTAAAGCGGTGTTGGGAGCCCGTCGGCTGACTGTCTGCCCATCTTCCTGGGCTCATGGAAGTTCCTACCTGGGCAGCTATTTTATTCCTGGGCGGCTCTAGTTTAATAGAGAATGCCATTAACGAGCGTGCCAGACTGTATCCCCGTCTGGAGCTTTGATGAGCCATCAGCATGCTCACAAGTTCGTCTCTTGATTGTTGTTGAAATATGTCACACCCTGATGGAGCATTGCAGGCTGTCGCTGCTGATGGATTAATGACAGAACACCTGCCTCACCCACCACGAGCCATGTAGAGGGAATAGGGTTTGGAGCTTTGGCTATAAGAGGCAATGCCTCCCTGGGCAACCTGTAGAACCCTCCATGGGCACAAGTGGAGGGGAGCAGTGACTCCTGGACAGGTCTCTGTGTCTGTCCCCTGCAGGTGAGGTTTGGGAGTCTGAGGCCCACACTCCCCTAGAAATGTTTCTGAGATGCTTAGGGTCTGACATGGGCTTAGGGTCTGACATGGGCTTAGGGTTTTACTAGTTTTAGCCAACTTGCATTCCTCATTCTTTGCATCCGGTAATCACTTTAACCTGTCTGACATTATGAGGTTGTCTGTGTCTCATCTTTTACCTGCCCATGCCAACAGTGAGCACACACCCACTGTGTGCAGCCACGGTGGCCAGGGTGCATCTGGGTTATATTATCTTGGGGTCAAGAAGGGGAACCCATCCTGCCCCCAGGCCCCTCACATGTATCATGTTGTGTCACCTTGGCTGACTTGGGGTTGATCCTCAGTGTAAGTGACTGAAACGTGTCAAACAGGAATGCAAGGCTGAGTTGTGAAAAAGGGCCTTTCTCTCATGTCTAAATCCCAGGGGTGTAATCGCGGCTCAGCACACCCTGAGATTTCACAAGATGGAAGAAGGGATCTGACGGCTTTAGCTCCCCCAACAGAACCATCTGGGCCTCCAAATACTTCTCTGATATTCGCTGTCCAAATGCCATACTCTTTCTCTTTAAGGCACCTTCCTAGACAACTCCTGGAAAGTTCTGGGCTCCCTATCTCAGCCCAGGCTAAAGCGAAACTGGGCTCTGGGCTCCCTTCCTGACTCCTGCTAACTCAGGGTGTGACCTCAACTGAGCAAGTGCCTTCTCTCTGGGCCTCAGCTTCCCCACATGCCCAAGGCTGGGGCTTGAAACGAACGACCAGCTCTGAGTTCTGGTTATAAACATTTGCATCTCACCACACAAGCCTGCACTTGGACATGTGCACACATGAACACATGTGTGCATATGTGTTCAACTGGGTCCTGATCCCTCACCAATGAGCCCAAGGTCTGTCCTCTCCATGTGATGTGAGTCCCTTCTGTGAAGCAGTGGTTGCTGGTGGGAGGAAGGGCAGGGAGCTGGGCAGCCACGTGTCCAGGGAGGGGCTGCAGCATGCAGCTGCCCCGTGCTCCTTGCCATGTCAACCATATCAGCCACCATTCAATCCCGAAGGTTAGAGTAGTGCTCCCATCGTGGGTTCTCACTGTGCCGTATAAATATTTCTCTTTGGCTTTATAACTCACATAACTGCCCTACCATCTTTAGAGACTGGAGATGAGGGGAAGGGAAGTCACCTGCACATCACCTCCCCGACAGTTACCACTATCGTTTTGTAAATTTCCTTCTTAATTTTTCAGATGTGTATTTTTTTTCATGCATGGCACTGAACTGGGACGTTACATATATCAATGAGTTGAATCTTCACAGCACTCCTGCTGGTTAGGGGTTAATGGACCCCTCTTTATGGCAGAGAAAGTGACTAGAGCTTGAATGGGTTGCTGAAGGTATTTAGCTGCTGGGCTGGGATTTGAACCCCTCCCTGTCTGTGACCCCAGAACCTCCCCGCTTCCCCAAGCACAATGGTCCTCATATGTTGACATCCCCAGCTTGCTGGGCCCAGCTCCAGAGTTCCTGATTCGGTAGGTCTGGGCCTCAGAGCCTGCATTTGTAATAAACTCCCAGATGATGCTGATGCTGCTGGCCTGGGAAGCACACTTTGAGAACCACCCTGCTGGTCTATACTGCCTCCCTGTGCAGACCTGTTTCTGTGGCCCAATTGCCCTCCTCATTCTGAGAGCATTCCCCTATGTTGCCATTCGGCTTCACAAACATCACTTTCAGCTGCTACATGGTATAGTGCATGTTCTTTAAAAGAAATCTACAGATTATTTAGTGCTTTGGAATTCACAGACTATGTCTTCAGTTGAGAGCCCAGGAAAACCACCCACAGTTACATCCCTTCCTGAGAAGGCTTCTGTGGGCCCTCCAGCTGGTCCAGAAGTAACAGTACCTTGGATCATTGCATCAGTCCCAATACTGTTTCCAGAGGTTACTTAAGTCTGTTCCATTCTTTAAGGTATGATTCAGCTTTCACCTCCACCAGGAAGCCCACCCAGCCTGCACCAGTCCTTCAGTATCTTCTGTGCTGAGCACAGTAACATGGGTGTTACTGTGGTTGTCTCATTTAGAACTGGGAATGAATTTTGTCTCTTCTAGAAAGTGATCCTCAGAACACAGACTGTCAGCCCTGCAAGGCCCAAGGACACCTGGGCCAGTCCCTTTGGTGTATAAATGATGAAACTAAGGCCAGAGATGAAGAGACGTGTCCCAAGCCACACAGAGCACTGTCCCTATAAACTCTATTTTGAATTAATTCATGGCAACCATAGATTTATTTTTGACCTTCTAGTTGATTTACATTTACTGTTTAATATGACTTCCCAGATATCCCTACACTGAGAGCATACAGACTTGAGACAGATGGGGTACAGCAGCTGTCCCCACCTCACCCCCAGCCCACACTGCCCCCTGTCTTGCAGCCTGGGGACTGCCTCTGGGGCCATTGCCTCCATCGCACCCGAGGGCCCTCTAGCACCTGTGTGGGTAGCCTCTGGAGGAAACGCCGGATTCTGGATCCTATACCAGAACTTTTACAAGGGGTCCACTGGAGCCCAGGCACCCTCAGCTCCTCTGACTCCCCAGGGGCTCGGGCTGAGTTTACAGGAGCCCAGAGTTTGCAGCTGGGCCCTTCATCTGAAAGTATAACCTGTGTGCCGAGCTCAGGATTGAGTGAATAATGTGGAAGGGAGCCACAGCTGCTCTTTCTCTGTGGGAAGGAAATATGCCTGGAGGCTTCTGTTTTTATTATCTAACAAGTGTATTTTCTCTGAAGCAGGCTCAAAATGGGTCAAGAATAATTATTCCCTGCAGTCCCACCTCTACCTTCTCCTCTCGGGGGATCGTGTGACAGGCCCTTGGCTGGCTCTTCTCCCCTGGTCCCTCCACCTGGAAGGCAGAAGGCTATTCTTCATTTCAAATTTGTCTCATATTTTTCTTGTTACAGAAGCAATATATATGCTCATTATTTAAAAATCAGAAAATATGAGCCAAAAAGAAATGAATGGAAGTACCTCATAATACCAGCCACCCCAAAGATAAACACAGTATAAAACTGTGGGTATCAATTCCAGATCATCCTTCCTTCCTTCATTCTTTCATGTAAGATTTTTATGTACCTATAAACATGCTGTTTGGGCTTCCCAGGGGGCTCAGTGATAAAGAATCCACTAGCCAATGCAGGAGACACAGATTCAATCCCTGGGTCGGGAAGATCCCCTGGAGGAGGAAATGGCAGTCCACTCCCGTATACTTACCTGGACAATCCCATGGACAGAGAAGCCTAACACGCTACAGTTCATGGGTCTGCAAAGAGTTGGACATGACTGAGTGACTAAGCAAGCAAGAAAATATGCTATTTGGTATTATAGAGCTTTTTTTTTCTTTTTCACCATAAATAAAATCATGATTACATATATTTTCTTTCATAGGTTTCCTAACTCTTCTGCTGGTGGAGACTCAGGCCCAGCACTGACATCCTTCCTGCAAGGGGCAGGAAAGAAAGCAGCATGCTTTATTCACTTAGAGCATCTTGGACACCTTTGCATGTCAGTGCTGAAAGATCCAGTTCACCCTGGTTAATGGGTTCTAGTCACTCAGTCGTGTCCGACTCTTTGCGACCCTATGGACTATAGCCTGCCAGGCTCCTTTGTCCATGGAATTCTCCAGGCGAGAATACTAGAGTGGGTTAGTGTTCAATAATTAATAATGCTGAAGCACTGATTTACTCCATCCTCTTTTGTTGGCTATTTAAATTATTTTCAAAGTTTGCCCTATGAAAAATGCACATATCTTTGTGTACTGCCCAGTTACTGCCAGTTAATTCACGAGGCATTTAAAAAATTTTTTTCCATTGGGCATTTTTTAATGGTGAATCTTATTTATTCATTCATTCCAACAGGTATTTACCATGCCCCTGCTGTGTGCCAGCATTGTGTCACAGACAAGGGCTGAGATAGCACCCAAGATCCCTATCCTAGAACTTCTAGAAAGGGGACATGGTTCATAAAGAAAAAGTAAATTTACAAAGTCACTGCAGATTGGGAGACAGACTCTGAAATCAACATGTGATGTGATGGAGAGATAGAAGGAGAAGGTGGGTACATGGGAGGTCACAGGAGATCTTGCTGATCAGGTGTGTTTCAGTTGAGACCTGCAAGAGAAGAAACCAGGCTGAGCAAGATGAATGGGGGTTGAGGCAGGAGGGGCTGCAGTGGCCGAGGAAGGGAGAGGAGGCTGGGCAGATGAAGCAGAGGACCCCTGATCCAAGAAGAGGCTGGAGCTATTGGTGGGGTCAGAGTGCTTGGGAGCCAAAGTCTCCAGACACTATGTAGATTTCCTTCTGGGACCAATGTGACAGGTCAGTGGCAGGGGGATGGAGAGGAAAGGAAGGAATTGAGATTTATTTTGGAGTTGGAACCTACAGGACACGCTGATGCATCCTGGAAGGAGGATCAGGGAGAAAAATCAAAGGAAACTTCCAGTCCATAGGGTCGCAAAGAGCCAGGCACGACTGAGCACACACACACACACACAAACACACACACACACATACACACACACACACACACACAAGCTTCATCCACGAGGAGCCTGATGCCGCCGCCTCTCTGATTTCCAGAGTCAGTGCCCTGGGTTGTCTAGACGATGCCAAGGGAAGGTCTCCTGAACTGGCCAGCTCCCTTGCTGGAGTTTCAGAGGACCCTCTAGTGCACCAGGCTTTGTCCTCCTGTTGGTCTCTCTGGCCCCTTGCAGGAAGGATGTCAATGCTGGGCCTGAGTCTCTACCAGCAGAAGGGTTAGGAAACCTATGAAACACATACTGAAATCTCTCTACAGTTACCATGGCACCTGAATTATGGAGGCAAGAGACCTACCAGGATGTTGTCCAGACCCTGTTTTTCTTGGACTATGTGAAGGGATGTCCCCAGGAGCGAGTGTGGGGTCAGTTTGGGGTGGGGGTGGCCGCTGGCTCACACATAGCTATGCAGTGCTGCTCAGGTGTCCTGGCACCTGTGGGAGGTGGAACTGGAAAGAAAAGGCACCCACTGCATCCCTGGGAAGATGCTGGTGGGAGGCCCATCACGTAGGTGAACAGATTCCCAACGAGACTTCACAGAGCAGTAACAATATCTTTCTAAAAGATGAAAAATGCAGTCTTTAAAGTGCAGTAAGTTTTCTCCCTCTTGGAGGGTGTGTTGTGTAGTGAGATGTGTGCGAGTGTGTGGTCTTTTTAAAAAGCTAGGCCCGTGGGGCATGCTCCAAAGCCAGGAACTCTATGCTTTGACAAAGAGCAGAACCATGGTTTTGTTTTCTCTGTGGGAGAGAAAGGCCTTGCCTGAACCCCCCATCGGGTGAAGGCACCAGTCAAGAATGCAATCCTAATTAAAACTTGAGGCAGTCAATAAATTACCCTTGCAGAGTGGACTGACGTTCTCCTGATTTCATGCCTGGGTCTTTGAGAAGGGAAGGAAGAAAGAAAGAAACAGAAGAGATTAAGATTCCTTCCCCCAGGCTATTTCTGGTGAACCAGTTCCTGGGGTTTTATATACATTTTCAACAAAGGACAGATATGTGGGACAGATGAAGTGGCTTTGCAGGGGGGCTGGGTCTGACATGCTGGAAGTGGTTGTCCTTAATGGGGCGAGATTGGCTGCACTGAGCCATTACCAGGATGGAATCCTCCTCTTCCTCCGGTCTGAGAGCAAGACACAAGCATTGTGCCGCTGTGGTCTGGGCAGCCTGTGCCAGTCATGGAAGGACTGGGGAAGGGGGTGGTGGTGAGGGGAGACTGAGTGACCCACAAATTGGGCTGTCTTCCCACCTGCCTGAGGGGGGATCTGGGAAATGGGGAGAAGGCAGGGGCTGGAGCTGGCTGAGGTGTTGCCGTAAAGACTTCACAGAGCTGATGGAAACATCATTCCATACTGCAGTGCAGCCCGGTAAGGGGCTAGTATGAGGCACAGACTGGGTGTGATGGTGGAGTAAGGGGATTAATTCACTGGGGTACCCACCCTAACGGGAGCAGCCTTCAAATGTGGATTGAGGCATCTCACCAGCTTTGGCAAAATGGTGAGGTGCATCCCAGGGTGGCAACCATGTGACCAAAGGCATAGGCATGAAAATGCATGGTGCATGTCAGAGGCACAAGGAGGGGCGTTGGGATATGACACGGGAGGCAGACTGGGTTGGCTTCTGAGTATTCCTGCAGGCTCTCCTGAGGTCTGTCTTCTTCTATGTGTATGAGTGATGACATCATCAGAAAAATGGGTCAGTCGGGGAGGTCAAAGCCAGGCTGGATGGGAAAGAAGCTTCAGGCCACTGGGAGCCACACTGCCCCAGTGGACATGTCAGTCCTGAACAGGACGTTCCTGGTAGCCTTGGCACAGAATCAGCAGGCCATGGGAATCAGTTTGGGTGACAAGGTCAAGGAGACATCAAGCTCAATTCCCAAGTTTGGGAAATGAGCTGCTGCCGCACGTAAATCAATTTTCTACTCCACTAAGTTTCTTCATTTAAGTGCCCAAACTTACATTAAGTCTTCTTCAAAGAAGACTCTAAACAGTGACCACTGGATACCACCCTTTGCCTTTTTCAGCAAAGAACTAGAACTCCCCAAAGAGGGGAATGTTTCTATGAGTAGTTGCAACTGATCTCATTGTCACAGGCCCTCCGTGCCTGTTGAGGTGTTTGGGACCCTTTGCCCCAGCACCCAGTGACCCCAGGCTAGTGTCCTTAGCTAGTTCTGGGTCTTACCCGAAAATGGAGGGGGGAATTCCATTGTTTCCTCCCCATTTTTTCTTTCTGTTTTTGCTCCCAGATGTCATTTCTCATTTGTAGAGCTTTTAAGACTCTGACGCTCCTACTTCTAATCTGCCCCCAGCTTTTCAAATCTACAAATCTTCATACAATAAAGTATATGGCCACTCTGATGGCTGTTTCCCTTGTTCACTGGCTGGTTCCCTCCAGTTTCTCCCACCTCCATAGCTTGACTGGGGATGATGAGCCGAGTACACGGGGATGGTTTTGTAGTCCTTTGTGACCTGCTGTGCCTGGCACTGTGCTGAACATGTCCGCGCTCAGTAAACACCGATGGGTTTAAGAGAGGTAGATAGGCTTCTATTTTTCCATCATCAGGGGAGTTTCTTTTGGTCTCTGGTAGGCCGGTGTTCCAAAGCCACACTGCAGAGCCAGATTCTCCTCCCTTCCGTGTCATGTTACTCGTGTGGCAGTTGCCCACAGCCCTGTGGACGCCTGCGCTTCTGGAAGAGACTCACCCTGCGTTCTGCGTTCCCTCATTGTAGATCTCAGCACCCAGTGCTGCCCAGAGAAAAGCAGCTGAGTCACACATGTGGATCTGCGGGACAGCTCCAGTCGTTAGCGAGACAAAGCCACAGGTGTGCCCTCAGCGCTGGGAAGCAGGAACAGGAGTCTCGATGATTTTCCGGGTCTCGGATCAAGTTAGTTATGTGCAGACTTGAAAATGTTCTGGAGATGTAGCCAGGCTTCCACAGCCATGGAGCAAATAAGAATGATTTCTACTATTTGCTGTGCAGAGGGGTGGGGTGGGGGGCACCATTTAAGCCCATGCCTTGCTAGGTCAACGTTTTCATGCCCAGAGCTATAAATTAAAAACATGCCTTATACTTGGGTACCATCTCTCTGATGAAAAGCTGGGTCTGTTTATTCTCTTGCGGTTGCTAGGAGCGTTACAGACTAGAAGGAAGGGGATGGAGGATGAATTATTTTTAAGCATATTTTCAAAGAGGAATAAAACTGCAAACACAAATTCCCGCAATCCGGACAGTAACTGGTTCCCACCCAGTGTAGCAAAAGCTCATCGCAAGATCAAGACTGAAAAATCAATCCCCCGTGCTATGGTTTAGCTGGGTCACCGGCTTGATTGAAAGCGCTAGTTCAGTGGAATGTAAGGGCAAGGTGTAGCAAGTAGGCCAAGTCTATGTGAACCAGCCTCTGAATTGGTTACTTGAAACAACAGACTTGAGTGACATCAACAATCATCCTACTCTAGTTCAACTAGGAGCAGCAGTTTATCTCAGAATCTCATTTAATGCCACAAGATGAAGGTTGTTTTCTTGATACATCAGGTTGCAATTGCAAAAATCCTGCCGCATTCTGGTATTCTTGCCCTCTTTCATTTCGACGTAGTCCTTAATGACATAATCCCACTTACGGATGGTGCGCAGGCTTCACTTCTACTAGCGATAACTAGGATGAAAGGCCTGATTGTTTTCGAGGATGACAAGGCTTTCCTCTCACAGATCCAGAAAGGATCTGATAGAGGACAGGCTCTGCTAATTGTTATCTTAAAGACAGCTGCTGAATAATTATTCTAAACCCAAAGTCAACACTTTTGGCATATGTTCTTCAGTGTTTCACTGGCTTAGAGCAAGCATCCTGTCTCAGTTTATATATATTGCTGAGCAAAAATCCGTCCCAAAACTTAGCTTAAAAGATCAACAGTCATTAATTTGTCCAGGATACTGCAGTTTAGTAAGTCTCAGTTCATCGCTGCCTTTCATGATGGCAGCTAGGACCAAGGCTGGAAGGTGCGTTTCAAAGATGGCGCATGGAACTGGCTGCTGGATGGGACCTCAACTCTGGGCTATTGAAGAGAGAGAGCCTCAGTTGTGGTCTCCCCAGGTGGCTAGGGTGGGTTTTTCACAGCATGGTGGTTGGGTTCTGAGAGGAAGTATCTTAAAAGTAAAAGTTTCCAGAGGACAAGCCCCACAGCGCAAGTACCTCTCAAGCCTCTGCTTGTATCATGCTTGGTTGTATCTCATTGGCTAAAACCAGTCACATGGTATGGTAGGCAATATAATGACCATCCCTTCTCAAGATGTTCACATCCTAATCGCTAAAAATTGTGAATGTACATGACAATAGGGTTTTGTAGAGGTGATTAAGGATCTTGAAATGGAGAGGCTGTTGTTCAATTGCTAAGTCGTGTCTGACTCTGCAACCCCACGGACTACCGAATGCTAGGCTTCCCTGTCCTTCACTATCTCCCAGAGTTTGCTCAAATCCATGTCCATTGAGTTGGTGATGCCATCCAACCAGCTCATCTTCTGTTGCCCTCTTCTCCTCCTGCCTTCAATCTTTCCCAGCATCACAGTCTTTTCCAATGAATCAGTTCTTCACATCAGGTGGCCAAAGTATTCAGCTTCAGCATCAGTCCTACCAATGAATATTCAGGGTTGATTTCCTGTAGGATTGACTTGCAGTCCAAGGGACTCTCAAGAGTCTTCTCCAGCACCACAATTCGAAAGCATCAGTTCTTTGGCACTCAGCCCTTTTTTCTTTCTGGAGAGATTATCCTGGATTATATGGACATCCCAATCTAACCACAAGGGTCCTTTCACGTGAAAGAGGGAGGCAGAAGAGTCAGTGTCAGAAAAGAAGATGTGAGGAGAGAAGCAGAATCTGAAGTAACACAGAGGTCAGCTTTGCAGATAGAGGAAGTGGCCACAGGCAAAGGCTTGCAGGCAGCCTGCCCAAGCTAAAAAGGCAAGGAAATGGTTTCTTACCTAGACCCTCCAGAAGCCCTTGCTGATACCTTCATTTTAGTCCAGTGAAATTCATATCAGACTTCTGACTTCCAGAACCATAAGATAATAAATTTGTGGGGTTTTTTTAAGCCACTAAGTTTGTGGTAATTTGTCACAACAACAATAGGAAACTACTGCCAAGCCCAGAGTCAGTGTGGGAGGGATGTACAAAGATCACATATGGGAGCCTTGGTTCACTGGGGGTTCATCAAGGGAACAGTCTACCCTTAAATCAAGATACATTTTACAAACCAGAATGAGGTGAGGTGAAGTCACTCAGTCGTGTCCAACTCTTTGTGACCCCATGGACTGTAACCTACTAGGCTTCTCTGTCCATGGGATTCTCCAGGCAAGAATACTGGAGTGGATTGCCATTTCCTTCTCCAGATGATCTTCCCAACCCAGGGATCGAACCCAGGTCTCCCGCATTGGAGGCAGACACTTTAACCTCTAAGCCACAAACCAGAATATCCTTGGGTTTTCATCACGTAGTTATCTTGCTCAAACTTAAATATTTTTGTGGGTGTGTATATGCTCAGTTGCTAAGTCATGTCTGACTCTTTGCAACCCCATGGACTGTAGCCTGCCAGGCTTCTCTGTCCATGGGATTTTCCAGGCACGAATACTGGAGTGGGTTACCATTTCCTCCTCCAGGGGATCTTCCCAACCCAGGGATTGAACCCGCATCTCCCGAGTCTGTGGCATCTCCTGCATTGGCAGGTGGATTCTTTACCACTGTGGATGCCTTATCAATTTTCCTGGTCAAGATGCACAGTTCATTGTCTATGTTCTATAGTTGTTTCAAGCTAAAATTGTTATTGCCATGCTGAATGGGACAGCAATTTTAGACCTTAACTTATTTTGGAATTAATGTAATATTCTTTTTCCTTTTCCCAATTTTTATTATGAAAAATTTAAGCATAGAGAAAAGTTAAAAAAAAAACCAATACAATGAATTTCTGGATACCTACAACCTAGATTCAATCATTGTTAATATTCTGCCATATTTGCTTGATTTATAGGTATGTGCATATTTATCTGTAGATATATTGAGATATATAGGTAGACAGATAATAGATAGGGAGAGAGGTGTGGGTTTTTTATGTGGAAGTTTCAAACATCCCAGCTCTTCATCCCTAAGTACTTTAGCATATGTGTCCTAACTGTAAGGACATTCTCTGATATTACCACATTACCATTATCACAGATAGTGAAAGAAAGTGAAGTCGTTCAGTCGTGTCCTACTCTTGGCAACCCCGTAGACTGTAGCCAGGCTTCTCCGTCCATGGGATTCTCCAGGCAAGAATACTGGAGGGGGTTGCCATTTCCTTCTCCAATTATCACAGATAAGAAAATTATTAATTCCCCACTATCGTCTAATATTTGGTATACATTCAAATTTCCCCGGTGGCTAAAGCATATGTTTTTTTAATAGCTTTTTAAGAATCCATTCATTCAGATCATTTACTTAATGTCTCTGTAGTCTCTTACTCTAAAACAGCCCTACACCTTTTTTCTCTTTTTAGGACACTGACTTTTTGAAGAGGCTAGGCACCTTAGGTTGGGAACATCCCACATCCAAGTTTTGCCCAGTTATTTCTCTCTGATGTTGTCTGACTTGTCCTCAATCCACTGTATTTCCTGTAAATTGGAAGTTGGGTTTCAAGGTTTGATTGGCTTTGTTGACACTTTTGTCAAGAAAACTTCATAGATGACGCTGTGTCCTTCACGTGTCCTCATACCCAGAGGTACATAATGTCAGGCATCCCCTATTGGTGAAGTTATGTTTAATCACTGGGTTAGAAGTGATGACCATCAGGTCACATCATTGCTGAAGTAAGTTTTTCCTCTGTGCATGCATGCTCAGTCTTGTCCAATTCTTTGTGACCCCATGGACTGTAGCCCACCAGGCCCCTCTATCCATGGGATTTTCCAGGCAAAAATACTGGAGTGGTTTGCAATTTCCTCCTCCAGATCTTCCAGACCTCAGGACTGAATCCACATCTCCTGTGTTTCCTACATTGGCAGGTGGATTCTTTACCACTGAGCCCCCTGGGAAGCCTTTTTCTTCAGTAATTGCAAATAACCTTTGGGGTGATATTTTGGCACAGGGTAGATATGCTGTTTCCAATAACTTTTCACCTAGTGGCTTTTGCATACCTCGAGAACCCTTACCCGAGCCAATTATTTCAGATATAGAATAGGGATTTTTCTAATTCTATCATTCTTTCTACGTGTATTAGCTGAAATCAGCCCCTTCCCAGTTTTAGGCACAATATGTCCCAGGCAGATCTCATATCTTCCTTGTTCCAGACCTAGAATCAGCCATTTTCCTGAGGCACCCTGGTTCTTTTTAGTGTGAAATTTAAAACTAACATCTAGGCCCTAGGGATGCTTATTCTAAGGCCATTTAGTGGATAGAGCCAGAAACTTATTTATTTAACAAATTAAGTGTTCACATTTGTATTTCCAATTCAAATACTCAAGTCTTTTTCTTCTTAGTTTTATTTGTTTGTATCTTCTCAAATGGAAATCTTCAATCCATTTTCAAAACATCAACATATTTACTTTTTTGTATTAACACACATGTGAAATATTTTTCAACTTACAAGACCCATATTGTTACTAACAATAAAACTGCTGAGTGAAGTTTCTCTTCACACTTCTTTGACTTTAGAATATATCCTATTATGAAAGCACAGTCAGAGTGCTGTGTTCAAAATTCATTCTTTGTGTAATTGTGTTATCAATTTGATAACCAGCTTCATTTATTGACATTTGTCTTGGGTTATAGGGTTTAAATTAAATTGTTGTTGTTTAGTTGCTTAGTCATATCTAATTCTTTCATGACCCCATGGACTGTAGCCCACCAGCCTCCTCTGTCCATGGAATTTTCCAGGCAAGAATACTGGAGTGGGTTGCCGTTTCTTTCTCCAGAGGATCTTCCCAACTCAGGGATTGAATTCACATCTCCCGCATTGGCAGGTGGATTCTTTACCACTAAGCCACCAGGGAAGTCCATAAGTTAAATTAATCCTTCTTAAATACCAGACCACCTAACCTGCCTCTTGAGAAATCTGTATGCAGGTCAGGAAGCAACAGTTAGAACTGGACATGGAACAACAGACTGGTTCCAAAGAGGAAAAGGAGTCCGTCAAGGCTGTATATTGTCACCCTGCTTATTTAACTTCTATGCAGAGTACATCATGAGAAACGCTGGACTGGAAGAAACACAAGCTGGAATCAAGATTGCCGGGAGAAATATCAATAACCTCAGATATGCAGATG
>SJYT01080964.1:8159-80822 GCA_006410635.1 Cephalophus harveyi | reverse complement strand
TCTTGATGAAAGTGAAAGAGGAGAGTGAAAAAGTTGGCTTAAAGCTCAACATTCAGAAAACGAAGATCATGGCATCTGGTCCCATCACTTCATGGGAAATAGATGGGGAAACAGTGGAAACAGTGCCAGACTTTATTTTTTGGGGCTCCAAAATCACTGCAGATGGTGATTGCAGCCATGAAATTAGAAGACGCTTACTCCTTGGAAGAAAAGTTATGACCAAGATAGCATATTCAAAAGCAGAGACATTACTTTGCCAACTAAGGTCCGTCTAGTCAAGGCTATGGTTTTTCCTGTGGTCATGTATGGATGTGAGAGTTGGACTGTGAAGAAGGCTGAGCGCCGAATAACTGATGCTTTTGAACTGTGGTGTTGGAAAAGACTCTTGAGAGTCCCTTGGACTGCAAGGAGATCCAACCAGTCCATTCTGAAGGAGATCAGCCCTGGGATTTCTTTGGTGATGGACAGGGAGGCCTGGCATGCTGCGATTCATGGGGTGACAAAGAGTCAGACACGACTGAGTGACTGAACTGAACTGAACCAAGTGTAATTGTAAACTACATTCTTTGGGAATAAATAATCCATAATATGGAGAAGGAAATGGCAACCCACTCCAGTGTTCTCGCCTGGAGAATCCCAGGGATGGTGGAGTCTGGTGGACGGCCATCTAAGGGGTTGCACAGAGTCGGACACGACTGAAGTGACTTAGCAGACTTAGCAGCAATCCATAATATTCCAAGGAGAGTGAATTACTTTTGGAAATGTGTTCAAGCACAGTATTCAGCCCATCAGATTTTTTAGTGAACTGGCTAAGTTTAAAATTTCATGTGATCAAGTCCTAGTTCAGGTTTCAGTTTGGGGGATGTGAAGGCAAACTGCCTGGGAACATTTACTCCTTCAAGTTATTTTCACCAGTGTTCATCATCAAAGTGATCTAAAAAAAGAATATAAGTTTAAAAATATAGATTGTGCACAATGTTTTGACTAGATGTTAGTATATAAAGCAAAGTACAGAAATTTTTCTTTGTGAAATATGCTAAAGAATAAGAATGAATAAATAGTATCCCCTGTTTATTCTAACAAAGCTTATATCTCACTAAAGAGTCAACCAGATTTAGCTTTCATCTTTATCTTTATTAAAATCTGGAAATAAAATCTCACAGGAATTCTGCAAAGACCATCTCTAATTTTAATATTAAGGCCTCATAGTACTATCTGTCTCTTATACACATCTAGATGTGTATAAGAGACAGCATCTGATCATTGGCTAACTCTATAAGCATAATTTTTAATAATCATTTCACTCTGCAGCTATGTCACATATAACTATTTCAGTAATGTTGAACATTTATATTGTGGCTTTTCTCACTATTAGAGGTAATCGTGTAGTATACTTTCTCTTTGAAAGTATAGAAGTATCACAGGGATAGACATAGGTCTATAGAACAAATAGACAAGAAGACTCTTGAATACTTGATACAAGGTAAGGGAAGCATCATTGAGAGTATGGGTTTGTGCTAATAATAATAAAAAAAATCATGTTAACTCATTTGATATCCTTTTACTGGTCACATTAACAAAATCCTGAACAATAATACTGCTCAGTGATTGCAAGGTGTGCTGAGGTAGGCACCCTCATGATTAGAGTAGAGATCATTGTAATCTTTCTAAAGAAATTTGGTAATATATTTCAAGACCCCTTAAGGGGGTCTTTAAGGAAAGCCCTATCCTAGAAAAAAACCAAGTTTGTGAAAAAATTGAAGTGCAGAGTTGTTTCTTACAATTTCTATAATACTGAAGAATGAACACCAATCTATTATCTCTAGCTGTAGTGTGATTACTATAATAAAATGTTGCTTAGTTATTAAAATGTTTAGAAAATGCTAATTATATAATGATAAATGGAAAAATAAGACAGGTAAATTAATTTTACAAAAAGTATCACCGTTCATAAAGATTCATAAATCCTTCCTGATAGAAAATTAAATGTAGAGGTAAGGAAATGAATTCAAAACTAAGGTCAGAGAATACAATAGAAGCATATAAGAAAGAAAGATGAATATTTTAAAACAAAACAATGCAGAGAGATCTTGTTTTACATATATATAAGTTGATATGTACAGAATAAAAATAAAGATATATCTAAATGCAGATATATATATATATACACACACAAATACTGGAATCACAGTTTTCACATTTTGCCTTTTCATGTTAACACTGTATCATAAACAACTTTCCATGTAACTAAATAATTTTCATAAACATGACTTCAGGGATAATATAATAATTCATAGCCCATGGGGTCGCAAAGAGTCGGACATGGCTGAGCGACCGAGCTGAGCTGATAATAATTCATCATACCATCATATGGGCTTGTCTCATTCTCCTTTGTTGTTGTATTTCGTGTTTTGTGTGTATCAGTCGTATACTGCTGAGCATCTATGTTCATAAATCAGCCTGTGCTTTTGAAGCTGTGGATCCATTTGGAAGTTAATATTTCATACTTGAATGAAAGGAAATATCTTGCGTTACAAGAGGAAAAAAAAGATGGTTTGAGAAAGAGAAATTTAGAACATAGACTGCTTGAATTTGCAAGGGCACATGCCAGCTTTTATGAGACCAGGCACTTTCCGCTCTTCTTTAATGGTATCAGATGCTATTTTCCCAGTTCTGAGGTCCAGGTTTGAGACCTTTATATATGAATGACTTGTTCCTACAGTTAGATGAGGTATTTCCACAGACTCCTTGACCAAAGGGAATTCTGTGAGAAAGGACACTTTCACTGACCTGAAAGAATTTGTATTTAATCAGTTTATGTCAACTGTAAAAAACAACAGATGTTGGAGTTCCTAACCATTCTTTTCTTAATTATTTCTGTTTCAAAGTGAAACAAATCAAAATATAGCATTTTATGTTAAACTTCCCCACATTGAAGGACAAAAATGAAATGCAGAATGTGTGAAACCAGATTAGGAGCCAAGTGTTATTTTGTTCCCAAAGCTCTCCAGATGGTATCAGCTGTTAAAGAAGATGCAGTTTGGAAGAACTGGGAAGGTAGGGTCAAAAATGGCCATGTGGGTGTCACATTGTAGCATTAATTGCTCAGCAACAAAATAACTACACACTTACACCACCTTCAAAAGCTAAGATAGAAGGCTGGAGAAGCCTGCGATTTTACACACTCTGTCCAAGAGTCCCATAAGACAGCTCCTGTACGAGGTACCCCAACTGCCCTCCCCCTTATACTGAGCTCATTCTGCCTTCATCCCTCCTTCTCTTCTCCTGTTTTATTTTTCATTTGTGTTGGTGACCGATTCAGGATCACTAAACAAACTTCAAGTCTACAGATGTAAATGAAAATAAATAAATAACCTAAAGTTTAGGAGACAGAAAAGCCAGACACATTTTAATTTTACCCTCTGGGTAGCCATATAATTTTGAGCCTTACTTACCTGAGTTATAAAAAGTGACCTTGAAAAGGACACACTACAGATTCTCAAACATTATTTTGGAAAAGAATGACCCAGAGAGAGATCTCAAGGTCCAGATGCCCAGACCCCAGTGGCTCTCATTCTGATTTAAAAGGTTTGAGGATACCTAGGAATCTGCATTTCAGGCAAATCCCCAGATGATCTTTATATGCATTCTTATACACATGGTGTTCTAACCACAACTTAGGACATGATAGACAGACAGTGGGCTGCAGAAGTGTGGGTTGGAGGAAAATTGCTTCTTTATAGTGACGTGCCTCAGTTTTCTAATATATGAAATGTAGACAAAAATTAACATCAAGGCACTACTGGGAGAAGCAAGTTAGTTCTGACTCGGCTAAACAGGTCTTACTTACGCTGTTGTGAAAGATAAATTACTTTCTGGGGAATACATTTTATGTGTAAAATAAAAAATTTCCTATCTGCTAAAATGGGTCTGAAATTTTAGAACAGCCTAAAAAGTACATCCCTATACTTTTGCTTTGATGTCAAGAAAACTTTTGAGAGTCCCTTAAACAGCAAGGAGATCAAACCAGTCAATCCTAAAAGAAATCAACCCTGAATATTCATTGAAAGGACTGATGCTGAAGCTGAAACTCCAATACTTTGGCCACATGATGGGAAGAGACAACTCATTGGCAAAGACTTTGATCCTGGGAAAGATTTTTGAGGGCAGGAGGAGAAGGGGACGACAGAGGATGGGATGGTTGGATGGCATCACCAACTCGATGGACATGAGTTTGAGCAAACTCCAGAAGATAGAGACAGGGAAGCCTGGTGTACTGCAGTCCATGATGTCGCAAAGAGTAAGATATAATTTAGCAACTGAACAACAATATTTTGATCCATGTGAAAACTCAAACACTGTGGAGTTGGATAACATACTACAGATATAGACCCTTTGTATCATAGTGTAAATCACAGATCTTGCCGAGCCTGATTGTGGAAAGTGAAGAAAGAAAATAGTAGCTTGAGGGCATAAGAACAGGTAGAATTGGAAAAGCAAAGAACAGACTCAGGAGTTCACCTAAGGCAAGCCCTGAACTTATAGATGGCAAATTAGCTACTTATTTTCAGCAACTGAGATGATTTTCCCAAGTCCAGAAGGAAGTCAGCCCTCCAAAGTTCTGGGCATCTATTTAGCTATGGAAGCTCCTAACATTTCTATATTTTAATGCAGTTCTTATATATTATGGTGGCTTGACAAGACTGATACCATTGTTTTAGAGTACTTTTCAAATGTCTGTCGAATGACATAGGACTATCCTGACTTTGACCATATTCTTATAACACCTGTGTTTTATTTTCTGATATTTTTACTTAAATTTTTTTCACTGTTTTTATTTTTGATCAATTTCATTGTAAAAGGAACTTGATATTTTTCCCCCTAAAAGCAGCATTACTTGCCATAAATACAAGGTTAATATAGTACAAGTGCAATGGCCACAAAGCATATTATTAAATGCTATCTGAATATAGCTGCTTTGGGAAAACTCTGACCCTTGGAACCTCTGTTTATTTGATGAAAATGAAGATTGGCAGGTGCCAGAAGCACTTGAGAACTTCTCATCCCCAACTGGTACTTCCTACTAGATATAACAATCAGGAATAGCAAATCAAAAATGGACTAGTGTTGCTACTGTGTCATTTGTTATCACTTAATGTCCTGTCCATGTGGCACTTGATTTGGAAGTGCCTCTTGATGAGAGTGAAAAAGGAGAGTGAAAAAGCTGGCTTAAAACTCAACATTCAAAAAACTATGACCATGGCATCTGTCCCTTCATTTCATGGCAAATAGATGGGGAAAAAGTGGAAACAGTGACAAATTTTATTTTCCTGAGCTCCAAAATCATCATGGATAATGACTTCAGCCATGAAATTAAAAGATGCTTGCTCCTTGGAAGAAAAATCTAAACAGAATATTAAAAAGCAAAGACATCACTTTGCCAACAAAGGTCTATATAGTCATAGCTATGATTTTTCCCATTGTCATGTATGGGTGTGAGAATTGGACCATGAAAAAGGCCGAGTACCAAAGAATCAATGCTTTTGAATTGCTGTGCTAGAGAAGACTCTTGAGAGTCCCTTGAATTGCCAGGAGATCAAACCAGTCCATCCTAAAGGAAATCAACCCTGAATATTTATTGGAAGGACTGATGCTGAAGCTGAAGCTCCAATACTTTGGCCATCTGATGTGAAGAGCCAATGCATTGGAAAAAACCCTGATGCTGAGAAAGACAGAAGGTAGGAGGAGAAGGGGGTGACGAGGATGAGATGGTTGGATGGCATCACAGATTTAATGGACAGGAGTTTGAGCAGACTCTAGGAGATAGTGAAGAACAGGGAAGCCTGGTGTGTTTCAGTCCATGGTGTTGCAGAGTCTGACATGACTTAGTGACTGCCATACTTTGGGAAATACAGTCCACTCTTCGCCAGTACTGACAGGCCTGCTTCCTTGAATGTTTGGCTTCATGTCTAATTTGAACCATGGGTGTAACTTGCAAGAGTCTCATGAAACCCTCTTGTAAACATACCAAGGTCTGAAAAATTAAAGAGCTTCAGGGAAAATATTTCATATGTGGAAAATACTTGCTCAAATGAATACTTACTAAATACTTTATGTAAGACAGATTGTTAGCTGGAAATCTGTCATGTTCCATTATGCTTACTCTGTTGGTAACGTATTTTTAAAGTACATCTGAAGTGGGGGACCTGAATTTCTCTTTTCTTTCATTTTACTTTTGAATAAATTTAAGCTCACTTCCACTAACCTGATTGAGTGATGAAAAAAAAAAAAAAAAGCCAATAACCAAGAACTTTCCCAGTATTTGGCATCTGTCAGTTGGCATCTGTGTACTTATTTGTAAGAAACAGTGGTGGAATAAGAGTTCAGACTTTGATGAGAAGCAGGCACCATTTACTTCACATGTTAACAATCTGAGACTAGTTACTTAACTTCTCCAAATTCCTAGTGTCCTTGTATGTAAAATGGAAATAATCCCTAACAACCCCCTCAATTGTATTCATGCACTTAAAAATAAAAGAAAGTGGAACAAAACCACAGGAATAAATGGTTCAATGTGAAGAAGGCACTTAGCATATTTATTGTCATTTGAGTATCATGACATTGATGATCATGGTTTTAACATTTTGGGCTTCCCAGGTGGCATTAGTGGTAAAGAACCCTCCTGCCAATGCAGGAGACATAAGAGACACAGTTTTGATCTCTGGGTCAAGAAGATCCCCTGGAGGAGGGCATGGCAATCCACTCCAGTATTGTTGCCTGCAGAATTCCATAGACAGAGGAGTCTAGCGGGCTGTGGTCCATGGGGTCGCAAAGAGTTGGACACAACTGAAGTGACTTAGCATGCATAGCATGCATGTGTGACAAGGAAAAGTAATATGCCTGAACACATAAATATAGAAATTGTGCTTAACTATGAATTCTTCAGTGTTTTTAATACAGAATATCTTCTTTTCAGTTTTGAAATCTCCATAGCAATTCCTACTGAAACAGATAAGTAAGATACCTATAAGGTCTTATATTCTGAAAATATGTTTTTGTGTGTCTTGTAAGTCAGATTGCAAATATTCTTGCAGGAGTTTGATGAGAGTACATCCCTTAAAGGTATATATTTTGTGAGATAAAGTATTGAGTTACATTTTACATATCATGCAATTTGCCCATTTCAAGGCAGTGATTTTTAACAGATTTCCCACGTTATGCAGCTGTTACCATGTATCAGTTTTAGAACATTCTCATCACTCAAATAGCATCTCTTGTACCCTTTATTGTTATTCCTAGCAGCCCTTCCTCCCCAGCAGTCACTAATGTACTTTCTGTCTCTATAGATTTTCCCTTTTTTGGACATTTTGTATAAATAGAATTATTCAATATATGGTCTCTTGCATCCAGCTTTTTTCACTTAAGCATAATGCTTTTGAACTTCATCCATATTTCAGCAAATATCAGTAGTTTGTTGCTTTGCATTCATGAATAGAACTTCAGTTTGTGGATATACTACAGTTTGTTTATTCCTTTATCGGTTAGTAGATATTTCAGTTGCTTCTGCTTTTTGGCTTTTAGAAATAATATTGTGAATATGCATTTTGCGTGGACATGCTTTCATTTCTCTTTGGTGCACACCTACAAGTGAAATTGCTAGGCTTTATCTGTATTGAACATTTGGGTAATTGCCAAACTGTTTTCCAAAATGGCTGCAACATTTTATATTTCTACTAGCAATGTATGAGTGTTTCATTTTTTTATCCTAGACATTCTAGTGAATGTGGAATGGTATCTCATTGTTGTAGTTTGCATTTCCTTGATGACACTGATTCTGTGTATCATTTTATATGCATATGAACCATTCTTAAATACATCTTAGAAGGCATACGGTTTTTTATTTTCTGATTATCTTGATAATTTATTATAAGAAAATGGTTGAAAAAATGCTAAAGAATCAAAATTGTATTCTGGGAATTAAGGTAAACATCTGTGAACTATTGAAAGCCTACATATACACACTCATGAGGATCTCACGGTTGATATTCACTTAAAAATCTATATTTGTAAAGCAAAACTCTGCATGTGTAACTAAAACATGAGCTCAAAGAAAACAGAGAATTTTAAGACTCTTGATCATCTTTTTTCCCCTAACATTTACAACAGTGTCTGACACAATGTAGACATTCAATAAATCTTTGTCCTTCACTATCTCCTGGAGTTTGTTCAAACTCTTGTCCATTGAGTTAATGATCCCATCCAAATATTTCATCCTCTGTCACCCTCTTCTCCTCCTGCCCTAGTCTAGGTACCCAACTAACACAAATACTGTACTCTACTGTAATAAGTTTATAATACTTTTAACACAAATAATACTTTAAAAAAACACACCAAAAAAAGAAAACATTTTTAATCTTACAGTACAGTACCTTGACAAGTTCAGTAGTACAGTATAACAGCTGGCCTACAGGGACTGGTGTTGAGTGAACAGGCAAGAAGAGTTACTGACTGGGGAGGGAGAAGAGGGTGGGAGACGGTAGAGCTGAAGGATCATCAGCAATAGGAAATGGAGGACAAGCTGTGATTTCTCTCATGCCTGACACTGGGCTTCCGAGGTGGCTCACTGGTAAAGAATCTGCCTGGCAATGCAAGAGATGTGTGTTTGATCCCTGGGTTGGGAAGATTCCCCCAGAGGAGCAAGTGGCAACCCTCTCCAATATTTTTGCCTGGAGAACTCTTGGACAGCACCCACACCAATATTTTTGCCTGGACAATTCCATGGAGAGCAGAGGCCAACATTACAGTCCGTGAGGTCACAAAGAGTTGAACTCAACTTATCAGACACACTGACATGGATGGAATACGTGTTTGCATCTTTGAAAGTTCACAACTCCAAGAACTGTAATATAGGGGATTTACTGTATACGTGGTAGTAAAGTATCCTTTCCAACAAAGAGCTGAACAACATTTTAGTGTGAGATCCACAATAAGTATATAATTGGATTCTTTTAAAACTTTTTCTTCTTCTCTCAATATATATGTGTGTGATCAGTCACTCAGTCATATCTGACTCTTTGCAACCCCATGGACTCTAATGTTGGCCTCTGCTCTCCATGGAATTTTCCAGGCAAAAATATTGGTGTGGGTTGCCACTTCCTCCTCCAAGGAATCTTCCTGATCGAAGGATTGAACCTGCCTCTCCTGCCTCTCCTAGCATCGGCAGGTAAATTCTCTACCACTGAGCCACCTGGGAAGGCCCAGCTGGGATGGTATCATTTAGCTCACATGTGGAGAATGCGTTTGTGTTTTAATAAAAGACCACGGAAGTGTCCAAAGGAGGGACGAGTTTTGAGTGGATTTGAACACTTTGAGTGTTGATTTTGTAGATTCACATGGATATACCAGAAAATCCATTTAAATTCCTTTTAAGACTATGAATTATAGATTCAGCAATGCAAAACTAAACCTTTATTCATCTCCTTTGTAAATCTTTGCAAAGATTTTTTTCCCTACATCATTGACTTTTCCAGAAAATAAATATTCTGGAAAAGAATGTCTGCCTCCTCTATTGTTTATCCTAGAGTCAGATAATCAAAATCTTCCAAAATTTTGATTTCCTTGGTGGTTCAGTGGTTAACTAACCTTCTGTGCTTCCAGGGCATGTGCTGCATCCCTGGTTGGAAAACTGAGATCCCACATGCCTTGCCACTCAGCCCCACCTCCTCCCAAAATTCCCTAACTTATGATGGTCACAAAAATAAATGAGCAACATGCAAAAGAGTCAGTGTTGAAGACACATTAATAAGGAAAAAAGTTATAGTAAGGAAACTTTGGTTGCTATTTAGTTTTCAATAACTAGAAAAATTATGTGTGATACTTAGTTCTGTTTTTTTTTATTTAAAAATGAAAATATTAAATTATGTACATGGATTTTAAATGCTGTTGGGGGAATTTTGAAAGATATTTTTAGCATATGCCCATCAGCATCAGAACATCAATAATGCTTCTCTGGAACATTCTTGGTTGCATAATCTGAAATCTCTCAGGAAAAAAAAAAAAAGATTAATTGTTGAATGTATTGTGATGATGACATTTCCTTTGTTTCTCCTGAAATTCCATCTGTGGAGTTTAGTAAAGGGAAAAATATGTAGGCAGACAACATAAAATTGTAAAGTAACTAAATACAGCTGTAACTTCTCTATCTTAGCTAAGCCAAGTTCATTAACTGTTTGCCAGGATTTTGAAGACCACAGAAAACTGAAATTACAACTCATAATGCTTCAAGTGCTGGGTACAACTGAAGCCAGCAGGAGCTATGTGACAGTCTCAGGTACATACAGTTGCTAATGTCAAGATATTCAAGCTGGTTTTAGAAAAGGCAGAGGAACCAGAGATCAAATTGCCAACATTTGCTGGATCATTGAAAAAGCAAGAGAGTTCCAGAAAAGCATCAATTTGAACTCTGGTAGAGTTGTATAAACTCTCTATGAAAGAATACTTCATGTCTGTACATGAGGAGTCAAATGTTAGGAAAGATGGCATACCCCATTTTAAACAAGAAATGTGAAAGATCATCATTCACATCTCACTAGATAATTACATAATCATAGTGTACTTCAGTTCAGTTCAATCACTCAGTCAGTCATGTCTGACTCTTTGTGATCCAATGGACTGCAGCACGCCACCCTCCCTGTCCATCACCAACTCCCAGAATTTACTCAAGCTCATGTCCATTGAGTCAGTGATGCCATCCAACCATCTCATCCTCTGTCATCCCATTCTCCTCCTGCCTTCAATCTTTCTGAGCATCATGGTCTTTTCAAATGAGTCAGCTCTTCGCATGAGGTGGCCAAAGTATTGGAGTTTCAGCTTCAACATCAGTCCTTCCAATGAACACTCAGGACTGGTCTCCTTTAGGATGGAGTGGTTGGATCTCCTTGCAGTCCAAGGGACTCTCAAGAGGCTTCTCCAACACCACAGTTCAAAAGCATCAATTCTTCGGCACTCAGCTTTCTTTATAGTCCAACTCACATCCATGCATGACTACTGGAAAAACCATAGCCTTGACTAGATGGACCTCTGTTGGCAAAGTAATGTCTCTGCTTTTTAACACACTGTCTAGGTTGGTCATAGCTTTCCCTCTGAGAAGTAAGCATCTTTTAATTTCAAGACTGCAGTCACCATCTGAAGTGATTGTGGAGGCCAAAACAATAAAGTCTGACACTGTTTCCACTGTTTCCACCTATTTGCCATGAAATAATGGGACCGGATGCCATGATCTTAGTTTTCTGAATATTGAGCTTTAAGCCAACTTTTCTCTCTCTCCTTTCACTTTCATGAAGAGGTGCTTTAGTTCTTCTTCACTTTCTGCCATAAGGGTGGTTTCATCTGCATATCTGAGGTTATTGATATTTCTCCTGGCAATCTTGATTCCAGCTTGTGCTTCTTCCAGCCCAGCATTTCTCATGATGTACTCTGCTTATAAGTTAAATAAGCAGGGTGACAATATACAGCCTTCACGTACTCCTTTTCCTATTTGCAACCACTCTGTTGTTCCATGTCCAGTTCTAACTGTTGCTTCCTCACCTGCATACAGATTTCTCAAGAGGCAGGTCAGGTGATCTGGTATTCCCATCTCTTTCAGAATTTTCCACACTTTATTATGATCCACACAGTCAAAGGCTTTGGCATAGTCAGAAAAGCAGAAATTGATGCTTTTCTGGAACTCTCTTGCTTTTTCAATGATCCAGCAAATGTTGGCAATTTGATCTCTGGTTCCTCTGCCTTTTCTAAAACCAGCTTGAATATCTGGAAGTTCACAGTTCATGTATTGTTGAAACCTGGCTTGGAAAATTTTAAGCATTATTTTACTAGCATATGAGATGAGTGCAGTTGTGTGGTAGTTTGAGCATCTTTGCCTTTGTTAGGCATTGGAATGAAAACTGATCTTTTCCAGTCTTGTGGCCACTTCTGAGTTTTCCAAATTTGCTGGCATATTGAATGCAGCACTTTCACAGCATCATCTTTCAGGATTTGAAATAGCTCAACTGGAATTCCATCACCTGCACTAGCTTTGTTCATAGTGATGCTTCCTAAGGCCCACTTGGCTTCACATTCCAGGATGTCTGGTTCTAGGTGAGTGGGCCATTAAGATCTCTCTTGTACAGTTCTACTGTATATTCTTGCCACCCCTTCTTAATGTCTTCTGCCTCTGTTAGGTCCCTACCATTTCTGTCCTTTATTAAGCCCATCTTTGCATGAAATGTTCCCTTGGTATCTCTAATTTTCTTGAAGAGATCTCTAGTCTTTCCCATTCTATTGTTTTCCTCTATTCTTTGCACTGATTGCTGAGGAAGACTTTCTTATCTCTCCTTGCTATTCTTTGGAACTCTGCATTCAAATGGGTTTATCTTTCCTTTTCTCCCCTGCTTTTCACTTCTCTTCTTTTCACAGCTATTTGTAAGGCCTCCTCAGTCAGCTATTTTGCTTTTTTGCATTTCTTTTTCTTGGGGATGGTCTTGCTTAGCAAATATATATTATTCCTTCCAGTTTTTTTTTTTTTTTTCCTGAGCCATTCCTGGGGGAAATGTGAAGTGAACAAGAAGTATCTTAGTCCACTTCTCTCAAACAGTAGTCACATAATCCAATGAATAATAAGTGCAATTTGTTAAGTATAATTTTAAAATATCTGTCGATGAATTTTCTTGTGTCACTTACTATGAGTGGTTTCTTTATATCCACCTGAAAATAGGTCATCTGAATTGATAATAATCTTCTAATTTTTTAAATCATTCATGCATTTCCTGGCATATATTTCACACTTCATGAATTTAGGAAATCATATTTCACAGACCAGCCAGAGAAAGTATTAACGTGTGGATATTATTCCATCGTGACTCCCAACCTAAATTAGAAATGCCTATGTTTATTAAAAATCGTAGCAAACTAACTACTTCTTCCATTGGCAACAATAGATACTCTGTGCAATGTCAAAGGGTAGAGCTTTCTCCTGAGACAATTCTGAATAAACATAATAAAGTTATTCCAGCACTGAGAGAAAACAAAATCCAACATGCAAGTCAACCAGGGAGAGTCTTGATTCGTTTTCTTCATACCACAAAACCAATTGGATACATCGTCAAAAACTCTATGAATAACACCTTACACTAAAACAATGTTATATGTCAAGTATATCTCAATAAAAATAAATTAAACAAATATGTTTTCAGTTACAAAATTAATCAACATGGATATTAAAATGAATTAATATGGCCCTGGTGACTTGGGATTCAAGGTTCAGTGTTATATCCAAATTTAACTTAGAAGTAGCATTCAAACACACATGGTGCATCCTTTTAATATTGTGTGTGTGTGTGTGCTCAGTCGTGCCTAACTCCTTGCAACTCAGAGTTAAGTATAACAAATAATTTTTTTTAGAATAACTTTTCTAGTTATTGAAAACTAACCACCAAAGTTTCCTTAATATAACTTTGTTTTCTTATTAATGTCTTCAACACCAACTGGTTTTACATGTTGCTTATTTGCATTTGTAGTACCTTAATGTGTATGTAGTATGTGTATATATATATATATATAGTGTGTGTATATATATATATATATAATATATAGTATGTAAATACACATGCAGAATCTCTGTGGTTTGCAAACAGACTATCTCTAATCATATCATTGGTGACCTGCAAATAATTCTTTAGGTTAATGCTTATTCTAAGGAATTATATACATTATAAATATGAATAGAGTCTTAGTTTAATAAAATCTTTGTGACTTTTTGACCTCAGATTTATTCTCTATGGGTAACATTTATGGGAAATTTTTTTCATAGCATATGACAAGAGTTTGTATGGTATTAATGTCATTTATGGGGCTTCCCAGGTGGCGCAGTGGTAATGAATCCACTGGCCAGTGCATGAGATGCAACAGACGTGGGTTTGATCCCTGGTTCAGGAAGATCCTGGAGAAGGAAATGGCAACCCCCTCCAGTGTTTTTGTCCAGAGAATTCCAAGGACAGAGGAGCCTGGTGGGCTACAGTCCATGGGATCACAAAGAGTCAGACATGACTGTGCAACTAACTAACTTTCAGGACGATCCTCTGGAGAAGGAAATGGCAACCCCCTCCAGTATTCTTGCCTGGAAAATTCCATGGACAGGGAGTCTAGTGACCGAGAGTCCGTAGGATCACAAAGAGTTGGACATGATTGAGCACGTGCATGCACACACACATACACACACACAAAAATGTTATTTATAGTAAAAGGATGCACCATGAGTGTTTGAATGTTACTTCCAAGTTAACTTTGGACTGACATTGGACCTTGGATCCCAAGTCATAAGGGCCATATTAACTCATTTTACTATATATGTTAATTAATTTTGTAACTGAAAACACCTTTTTAAATTTATTTTTATTGAGATGTAGTTGACAGAAAACATTGTGTAAGTTTAAGGCATGCAGTGTTTGTGCAATATAACATAGATGTGTGTGTGTGTGTGTGTGTGTGTGCACGCGTGTGCTAAGTTGCTTCAATCGTGTCCAACTCTGCAACCCCAAAGACTGTAGCCCGCCAGGTCCCTCTGTCCATGGGGTTCTACAGGCAAGAATACTGGAGGGGGTTGCGTGTCCTCCTGACTGGGGAGGGGATCTTCCTGACTGGGGGACTGAACCCCTGTCTCATGTGTCTCCTGCATTGGCAGGGGGGGCCTTTACCACTAGCGCCACCTGGGGAGCCCACAACATATATGTCACTGCATGATTCCTGTTGTACTGCTCACTAGCACCTCACCAGGTCAGTTCAGCTCAGTCGCTCAGTCCAGCCCGACTCCTTGCGACCCCACGAACCGCAGCACACCAGGCCTCCCTGTCCATCACCAACTCCCAGAGTTTACCCAAACTCATGTCCATTGAGTCGGTGATGCCATCCAACCATCTCATCCTCTGTCGTCCCCTTCTCCTCCTGCCTTCAATCTTTCCCAGCATCAGGGTCTTTTCAACTGAGTCAGCTCTTCGCATCAGGTGGCCAAAGTATTGGAGTTTCAGCTTCAACATCAGTCCTTCCAATGAACACCCAGGACTGATCTCCTTTAGGCTGGACTGGCTGGATCTCCTTGCAGTCCAAGGGACTCTCAAGAGTCTTCTCCAACACCACAGTTCAAAAGCATCCATTCTTCAGCACTCAGCTTTCTTTATAGTCCAACTCTCACATCCATACATGACCACTGGAAAAACCACAGCCTTGACTAGACTGACCTTTGTTGGCAAAGTAATGTCTCTGCTTTAGAATATGCTGTCTAGGTTGGTCATAGCTTTCCCTCCAAGGAGTTAAACATCTTTTAATTTCATGGCTGCAATCACTATCTGCAGTGATTGTGGAGCCCCCAAAAATAAAGTCTGCCACTGTTTCCACTGTCTCTCCATCTATTTCCCATGAAGTGATGGGACCAGATGCCATGATCTTAGTTTTCTGAATATTGAGCTTTAAGCCAACTTTTTCTCTCTCCTCTTTCACTTTCATCAAGAGGCTCTTTAGTTCTTCTTCACTTTCTGCCATAAGGGCGGTGTCATCTGCATATCTGAGGTTATTGATATTTCTCCCAGCAATTTTGATTCCAGCTTGTGCTTCTTCCAGCCCAGCGTTTCTCATGATGTCCTCCGCATATAAGTTAAATAAGCAGGGTGACAATATACAGCCTTGACGTACTCCTTTTCCTATTTGGAACCAGTCTGTTGTTCCATGTCCAGTTCTAACTGTTGCTTCCTGACCTGCATATAGGTTTCTCAAGAGGCAGGTCAGGTGATCTGGTATTCCCATCTCTTTTAGAATTTTCTACAATTTATTGTGATCCACACAGTCAAAGGCTTTGGCATAGTCAATAAAGCAGAAATAGATGTTTTTCTGGAACTCTCTTGGTTTTTCCATGATCCAGCAAATGTTGGCAATTGGATCTCTGGTTCCTCTGCCTTTTCTAAAACCAACTTGAAGATCTGGAATTTCATGGTTCACGTATTGCTGAGGTCTGGCTTGGAGAATTTTGAGCATTACTTTACTAGCATGTGAGATGAGTGCAATTGTGCAGTAGTTTGAGCATTATTTGGCATTGCCTTTCTTTAGGATTGGAATGAAAACTGACCTTTTCCAGTCCTGTGGCCACTGCTGAGTTTTCCAAATTTGCTGATCTACCAGGTCACATGATTATAATTTTTTTTTTTTTAATGAGAACAATTAAGATGTAGTCTCTTGGAAAACTTGACATTAATAATACAATATTGTTGACTTCATTCACTATGCTGTGTGTTAGATCTCCAGAACTTATCTACTATTAGCAATTTAAGGTTCATTTAGGTTTTTTGTTTTTATTATTGTTGGAATTGAAAGCCTATTTATGAATATGGTAGCCTTTTAAAAATAGAGTTATACTGTTGTAATATTACTGTGAGGAAATGTCTCTGAATATTCTACATAAAGCCTTTTAAATGTTTAATTTGCACTAGCCTTTCCACTCCAGTGAAATGACCTTGGTGCTATAATGGAAAACACTGGATTTTGTTTTTATTTTTTAGTCTAAATTTTTAATTTACTTAGAGAAATAAGACTATGGCTATTTTTAAAGTGAATCAATGTTCGCAAACACTAATCCAAACTGACTAAATGATGGCACCTCTAATGACTTGCCTATAAAATATGTATGTTTCTCTGTTGTATATATTTATCTTATATTCTTAAACATCCTCCCTTTGTTTTCAAATGTAGTGTTCAAAAGCTATGCATGCATGCATGCTAAGTCACTTCAGTCCTGTCCAAACCTTTGTGACCCTGTGGACCTTCCAGGCTCCTCTGTCCATGGGATTCTCCAGGCAAGAATACTGAAGCGGGTTGCCATTTCCTCCTCAAGGGGATCTTCCTGACCCAGGGATTGAACCTGCATCTCTTATGTCTCCTGCATTGGCAGGCAGCTTCCTTACCACTAGTGCCACCTGGGAAGGCCTCAAAAGCTATATGACAAGGCATTTTTCTTATCATTTATTATGTATTTGATAAAATGATTACCACCTATATGTGTGATTGGGGTCTAGGGTGGGAAAACAGGCTTATAGCAAAAAAGACCAATGCTGTTATATTAATGGAAGTGAGTGATATGATCTTGAACTTGAGTAGTGTCAATAAAGAGGGAATGGATTCATAAGGTACGACATCAGAATATATAGGATACAGTCATTAGCATTTTTCAAACTTGCCAGATGGTTCCAAACTGCAGCTCAGTCTGAGAATCACTAGTCACTCATAGATATAGAGTCACAGGAAAAGCAAAATTTAGGTTGATATCCAGGTTTCTTGCTTGTTTTTATGCATGGTGATGCCATTCATCATTGAGAAAGTGGTAAAGAAAGAATTTTATTGCAAGAGTTTTGCTGTTATCCAGCTTTGTTTATACAGAGTTCAGAGAGGGTATGGGATGTCTAAGAATTCAGTGGAAAGGTCTGGTATGGAGATGTATACTCATAATCACTGTAGAGAAGTGATATTGACCTCCTGCCAGGGTGTGTACATAGAAAATAACCCTTATGGGCCAGCAGAGGGGAAAAGGCTTGGGGCTGATTAGTAAGCAATGATAGCCAGAGAAGAAGGCGAGTGAGGTGGCAAAAAAATGAATGAAATTAGAGACTTACCCATGGGAAATATTTGTCAGAAATAGCAAATCAGTATAAATCAGTAAAAAAAAATAGCAATGCATTTTTTTCTCATGTAGAGATATAGCTATTTTCATTTGAGGGGTCTATTATGTGAAATCATCAAAATCAGATTTCTCAAAGGAATATCTTCCTATACCTGCACTACAGAGTATTTTATTTGTTATTTTGAATACCTTATACACATATGTGTGTGTGCACACATGTGTGCATATGTGTGTATGGTATGTTGCATTGTGTAGCACACTGTCAAATATTCTTTTTATCTGATTTGCTGTTGTTTAGTTGCAGTCATGTCTGACTCTTAGTGACCCTGTGGACTGCAGCACACCAGGCTTCCCTGTCCTTCCCCATCTCCTGGAGCCTGCTCAAACTCATGTCCATTGACTCAGTGATGCCATCCAACCATCTCATCCATTGTAGTCCCTTTCTCCTCCTGCCCTCAATCTTTCCCAGCATCGGGGTCTTTTCTAATGAGTCAGCCCTTTGTATCAGGTGGCCAAAGTATTGGAGCTTCAGCTTCAGCATTAGTCCTTCTAATGAATATTCAGGATTGATTTCCAGATTAGCTAGCATTTTAAGGGAGGAGTCTATACACACATAAGTAATCGCATACACATAAGTAACTTAGAAGTAGGAAAAAAATGTCAACGTGACAGTTTGGTTTGAGCATGAACAACATCTCCCATCACCATCCCTCCTACCTTTGTCATCAGGAACACTGGGGAGATGAGTATGTAATTAGTCAGCTCTAATGGATGACAGAGTAGCCAGATTTTGACATATGACATTACACATTAGAATTGCCTCCTTATTTGGAAGTTTTCCACCTCAAGTACATATTCTTTATTAATGTTCCTCAACCTTGACAGCATATGAGAATAGAAGAGCTCTTTAAAAAATTTCAATGCCCAAGCTTCATTTAGTCTAATTTAATCAGAATATATAAGAACCAACCATCAGTGTTTTTAAAAAGCTTTCCGGTGACTCCAGTGAACAACCAAGGTTGAGAATCACTTTCTTCTGTGTCACATTGGTTAATCTGGCAACATTTCCATAAACCCACATTATCTAAAAGGATGTTTCTGTCTTTCTGATGACATTTCATTACCTAGGACTCTGTCAATACCTTCATGGTTTTATAAGTAAGCTCACCAGATGCAGATTTGGGAGTTACATTACAGCTTCCCAAGTGGCTCAGTGATAAAGGATCCACCTCCCAATATAGCAGATGCTAGAGATACAGGTTCGATCCCTGGGGTGGAAGATCCCCTGGAGGAGGAAATGGCAACCCACTTCAGTGTTCTTGCCTGGGAAACCCCATGGACGGAGGAGTCTGGTCGGCTATGGTCCATGTGGTCGCAAAGAGTTGGACACAACTGAGACGCTGAGCAGTCACGCATCACGCAGGCTGCCTTAATAGAACACCACACACTGGGTGGTTTAAGCAACAAAATTTGCTTTCTCACAGCTCTGGAGGCTGAAAGTCTAAGACCAGGATACCAGCATGAGTGGGCTCTGGTAAAGACTCTCTTTTTGGCTTTTAGATGGCCACATTCTCACCCTGTACTCGCCTGGCCTTTTCCTCTTGCATATGCACAAGAGCAAGTGGAGTAGGAAGCAAGTTTACCTGTGTCTTTTATTATAAAGACCCTAATCCCATCAAACCAGAGTCCCACCCTCCTGACTTCGTCTAACCCTAATTAAATCCCAAAGGTCCCATCTCGAAACATCATCACATCGGAGGTTGAGATTTCAACATATGAATTTGGGGGAAACAGGTGTTCAGTCCATAGCAAGGGTCATCATATAGTTCTCTGCCATCACCGCTTTTAAGCCTCAGGCTTCTTGGAGACAAGCACTAATTCAGTGTGGTCCAGACGAAACTGTCCTTTGGTGTTGTATGTAATTCAGCAGTGACTCTTTCATAACTACAGTGAGGCGAGACAGTCTAACCAGATTCAGATTTTACTGCCAAAAAGTGTACTGGTATCTGGTTATGACAGATACATTAAAAAAAAAAAAAAAAGCTAGAACAGAACCAGACTTTTCTTGTAAATGTTTAGTTTGGAACTGCCTACTGACTTTGGACTCACTTTTCTATGCCTTGGTGAATTTGGCGCACAGAACAGCATGTAGTTTTAGACAGTTTATTGGCAGGCTTCATCTTGGTAATGCTCCTGAACGTTTCAGTCTCATATACATTCTCCCTGTGATTTGATGGTTATTACATTATTTTTATTAATTCCAAGCAGATCTTAGGTCATCTCATTGTATGTGTTGCAAAGAACTTTGCAGTAACTTTAATAAATTTGCTGTTTGGTACACTGGAAATTCATTTTAGTCACTTAAATCAACGGATTATGGTGTTTTCTGTACATAGTATCCAAAGTGAAAAATTCCCACTTCTAATTTTGAGGCTTAAAAATTTTAAGGTTTTGAACTGTGTGGTATTATACTTGTAATCACTGTGGCATTCTCCTCATCTGTATGCATGAGTCTGTTTATCAGGGAAGGTGGACGTGGGGTTAGAGGATGAGCAAGAGGGATTATTGTCAGATTCGTTTATCCCGGATTAGTCAGAGGCCTATATTGTACATAGATTATAAATAAGCAACTTCTGGAAAGTATAAAAAACTTCTTACAACCACACACCTGGCAGGGACTTTCCACCTGGAATATACATACAGAAAAAGTTTAAGTTAAACAAATGAAGCATGGTATGGAAATGTGTTGATGGTGATGAAAGTGAAAAGTGGAAGTTGCTCAGTCGTGTCCAATTCTTTGTGACCCCATGGATTATACCGTCCGTGGAATTCTCCAGACTAGAATACTGAGGTGGGTGGCCTTTCCCTTCTCCAGGGGATCTTCCCAATGCAGAGATTGAATCCAGATCTCCCTCATTGCGGGCAGATTCTTTACCAGTTGAGCCACCAGGGAAGCCCAAGAATAATAGAGTGCGTAGCCTATCCCTTCTCCAGCAGATCTTCCCAACCCAGGAATCAAACCAGGATCTCCTGCACTGCAGGTGGATTCTTTACCAACTAAACTGTCAGGGAAGTTGATGGTGATGGGTTAGCAACATAAGCCCAAGGGGGACAAAAAAGATCTATGTTGTTCATGTCTGTTATACCTAGGATGGGGTGAAAGGCAGTAGACGCTGTAGGTGTTCAAGAACTATTTGGTGAGTGAATGATAGAACAATCTCAAAGGAAGACCTGCAATAATGTAAAATTGGGTCATTTATAGAAAGTCACATGGAAATCAGGCTTGATTTTAAAAAACACCACAGAATCCAGAATTAAAGTCCAAGTCCAATCTAAGGTGAAACAAACTCCATCTGTTGAGCAATTAAGGCACATATGCTACAGAGCATCTTCTGGCCTGACAGCTCTTTCACTCGGGATCCCTGGGCCTGCCATGGTCTTTTTTCTTTCACTGGATATGACGTGCACAATTTTTAACTTAATTTCTGAAAACAGATTTTACCACCAGGTGAGTGAAAGAGACCTGAGGTCTGGGTAATGAATTTACATTAGCACCTGGTTTTGAATTTCTACCAAGAGTGTGATTTTAAACCACCCAAACCCCATCTTGGGACTTCCGTAGTGGTCCAGTAAAAAAATGAACCTGCCAGTGTGGAAGATGTGGGTTCGATCCCGGGTGGGAGAAGATCCCACATGCTGCAGAGCAACTAAGCCCATGTGCCACAGTTACTGAAGCCCCAACTCCAAAGCCCGAACTCTAAAGCAACAAGAAAAGCCTCCGCGGTGAGAAGCCTGAGCGCTGCAACTGGAGAGTAGCCCCTGCTCGCCACAACTAGAGAAAGCTCACGTGCAGCAGTGAGACTCAGCGCAGCCAAAAATAAATAAAATATTTTTTCAAAAAACTTCTTTAAAAAAAAAAAACCAAATCCCTCATATCTCAGTGATTAGCCCCAATTTGCTTTCTGTGCAGTTTCCTGTTTGTTTACCCAAGTGGAGTTTAAAAGGACTCACTGGACCACTCTGAGGACCTGAGACAGGGACTGATGTGTGTAAGTGTGTGCTGCTGCTATTGTTACTATTATTATTACTACCACTACTATTATTAACCAGTTCAGGGATTTTAACTCCCCATTGTATATCGACTCTTGTTCTAGTACAGTCAATTCCCTTTGTTGTAGAACATGATAAATTTTTCTGAGGCAAAGAGTGTATCTATCGCATGAGATACTTTGAGCAATTAACACATACCATGGATATGTACTTAATTGACTGTACATATTAAAGCAAATATTAATTAGGCAAAATAGTGGGTTTTCAGTAAGAGATACAAGGCTTTAGAGTTAGATGCGGGAGGCAGCTATTTTTTAGAATGGATATACAAAGAGATCTTTCAGAAAAAACATCAGATTTCTCCTTGCAGTGAGTAGCCTACTTGCAATTAGGGAGGATGGACTGGGATCCTCTTGAGGTGAACCGGAACTGACAAACATGTTCCAGTCTTCCTGAAACAATTGTTTTCTTCCATTCAGTGGGAAAGTGAAAGTTGTTCAGTCGTGTCCAGCTCTTGGAGACTCCATGGACTATACAGTCTATCGAATTCTCCAGGCCAGAATACTGGAGTGGGTAGCCTTTCCCTTCTCCAGGGGATCATGCCAACCCAGGGATCGAACCCAGGTCTCCCGCATTGCAGGCGGATTCTTTACCAGCTGAGCTACAAGGGAAGTTCAGTGGGAAAAGGACAAAGCTAAAAATGAGAGCACAAGGCAAAGGGAGAAGTCTCTATTTCTACAAAATAGCCTAAATTTAGCAAAGCGTCTCAAAAAGTCATAAATTTTTTAGTTGTTGCCTTTAAGCAAAAAAAAAAAAAAGTAATATCCTTTACTAACTGAAATAAAAAATAACATATTTGTCATTTTTTTCTTGCCATTTTTATATAACCAGCAGAGTATAGGTATATACTTATAATGCTGGAAACTAATTAACGTATCACTGTAGGGAAGGAATAAAATAGTTATCCCGGTTCACATCTCTTATCTTGATTCATAGCTCAGATATTTCTATTCTTGGAGCATTACTGCGGCTTTGGTGCTAAGAAAATTGCTGGTGGGTGAAGAATGATTCTGCACTCTCATCCTTCACAGTTTTCACACCATTGCCATTAGTCTAACTTTGCTTTCGCGCCACCTACTGTTCAAAGGTCCTCACTACTACAGATCAACCAGTTCAGTTCAGTCGCTCAGTCGTGTCCGACTCTTTGCGACCCCATGAATCGCAGCACGCCAGGCCCCCCTGTTCATCACCATCTCCCGGAGTTCACTCAGACTCACGTCCATCGAGTCCGTGATGCCATCCAGCCATCTCATCCTCGGTCGTCCCCTTCGCCCCCTGCCCCCAATCCCTCCCAGCATCAGAGTCTTTTCCAATGAGTCAACTCGCAAAATAATACAGGAAATAACAGGTCAGCTGGGCTTCCCAGGTGGCTCAGTAGCAAAGAATCCACCTGCCAGAGGAGCAGATAAAGAAAAACAGATTCAGTCCCTGGGTGGGGAAGATCCCCTGGATTAGGAAGTGGCCACCCCCTCTAGTATTCTTCCCTGGAAAGACCCATGGACAGAGGAACCTGGCAGGCTACAGTCTATGGGAGTGCAAAAGTCAGACACAGTTTGGCAACTAAACAATGACAACAGGCAAGCTACCTTAAAGACAGTGTGCTTGGGGACAGGCAATGGAATGAATAGTTCATCATGGAAACACAAACAGATTTCTTCAATATATATTTCTTATTTATCATTATTGTCTCATTTATTTATTGCATTTGATTCATATTTTATATATTCTAGTTATATGAGCCTATAAATTATACTTGATATACCCCATATATTGAAATTACGCACGTGTGCTCAGTGGCTCAGATGCGTCCACCTCTTTCCGACCTCATAGACTGTAGCCCCCCAGGTTCCTCTGTTCATGGAATTACCCAGGCAAGTATATTGGAGTGGGTTGCCGTTTCCTTCTCTAGGGGATCTTTTGTACCCAGGGTTCAAATCCAAGTCTCTTGTATCTCCTTCACTGGCAGATGGATTCTTTACCATTGAGCTACCTGGGAAGCCCCATTGAACTTATACTCATTTTATATTATTTTGGTATTCTTTGCTGTGCTTTTCTCTAACGCTACTAGAAGGATCTTTAACTTTGAAGGCAACACAACCCAACAACCTAGTCACGGATTGGATTGGATTAGAGTGGACTAGATATGAATGGAATAAAAAAATGGAAATCCTTCATTGCAATAATAGATGTCACTGCATATCTTGCAGGTTGTGGTGCTGTTACTGCTCATGACTGTGCCTTCAAGGGGCTGGTGCTTTACTGCATGTCTAGAGAAACACAGAGGGGCTTTGGACTGTATGAAACAGAGTAACTTACCAAAAAAAAAAAAAAAAAAAAAACTAGTATCTTTTATTTTGCTTTACCATTAAGATTATTTTATGTTTATGTTTTCAAAAAATATTTTGGAAAATATTTTTGGGAATAAGTGAACTTGAACACAGTTTTCAAGATGTCCCAGAAACATGATTTTTATTTTATTCACTAGCCTTTAAGGTGGTTTCTGTATTGTCTATTAGAAACGTAATAGAACAAAATTCATTTCTGTAATTATGAAAAGAATAAAATTGGTTAAAGACAGGTCCTATGAGAACACCCCCATCATTTTAGCATCTGTAAAATGGTTGACAGTATATCCTACCAGCCCCAACTGGCTCTGATGTTAAAATGGAAAACCTCAGCCCTTGCCCTGTGTAATTCTGAGGTAGATGAAGTCCCACGGTCTTTGAAGATGCTCCCTTCTGCTCAGACTTCATCCTCTGACCTCTGTTCTCCCTTAGCTTATTGTCGGTTTCCCTCTTTGGGCTCTGTTTACCTGCCTTGCTTTAATCGGAATGGCTTCTTTTATTCTTCATTCTCCGTTCATTCTTAAACTCCTTCACATCTTAGCCTAAGCATCACTTCCTCAGAGAAGCCCTTCAGCTCCTGAATTAGTCTTTTTTCGCTATTAGATGGCACCCAATACTTTTCCTTATTATCATTCACGCACTTTGCAGTTAGATACTTGTGTTATTGACTTTGTTTTTCTGGGCTCCAAAATCACTGCAGATGGTGATTGCAGCCATGAAATTAAGATGCTTACTCCTTGGAAGGAAAGTTATGACCAACCTAAACAGCATATTAAAAAGCAGAGACATCACTTTGTCAACAGAGGTCTGTCTCGTCAAGGCTATGGTTTTTCCAGTGGTCATGTATGGCTGTGAGAGTTGGACTATAAAGAAAGCTGAGCACTAAAGAATTGATGCTTTTGAGGTGTGGTGTTGGAGAAGACTCTTGAGAGTCCCTTGGACTGCAAGGAGATCCAACCAGTCCACCCTAAAGGAGATCAGTCCTGGGTGTTCATTGGAAGGACTGATGTTGAAGCTGGAATTCTAATACTTTGGCCACTTGATGTGAAGAGCTGACTCATTTGAAAAAACCCTGATGTTGGGAAAGATTGAGGGCAGGAGGAGAAGGGAATGACAGAGGATGAGATGGTTGGATGTCATCACCGACTCAATGGACACGGGTTTGGGTAAACTCTGGGAGTGGGTGATGGACAGGTAGGCCTGGTGTGTTGCGGTTCATGGGGTTGCAAAGAATCAGACACGACTGAGCGACTGAACTGACTGACTGACTTGTTTTATTCGGGCTTTCCAGGTGGCACTAGCAGGAAAGAACCCACCTGCCAATGCAGGAGACATAAGAGACACGGGTTTGATCCCTAGGTAGGGAAGATTCCCTGGAGGAGGGCATGGCAGCCCACTCTAGTAATCTTGCCTGGAGAATCCCATGGACAGAGGAGCCTGGCAGGCTATGATCCTTTGGGTTGTGAAGAGTCGGACACAACTGAAGGGACTTAACCTGCATGCAACTGTGTTCTCTACTTTCTGTCTCCTGCCCCCACCAGATTATAAATTATGTGCAGGCTAGAATATTCCTTAGGGTTAGCCATTGTGTTTTCTGTAATTTCCATTACAGAATAGATGCGGGGGAAATAGTTGAGGAAATCAAACTGAGAGTCCAAAATTGAGACCTGCGAGGCCCATTGTTTCAGTCCCCGTAGAACTGTGAAGTCACCTCTGTTTCTATGTCACCCTTGGGGCAAGAGAATAGTCACGGAGGCAGGAAGTCCCAGTGCCTGGATCCCAGCTTCTGAAAGACCTTTCAGCGACTCATCACTTCCTGAAACAGAGTCCGGGAGTGGAGTGTTTGTTCCCACAGCTTACAGAATCCCTGGTCTTGCTCACCACCGCTCTTCCCACTTCCTGGGAATCAATTGACCTTTCACCCTCCCCCTGACCACCACCTCTCCTTCCCATGCTCCTTTTCCTCACCAGCCCCCAAGAAACAAAGCAAAAGGAAACCAAAAAATCCCCAAAACAAACAACTGCCTCTTCCTATCTCTACTGTCAGCCATCTTCATGGATTAACATAGGATACAGAGAACAAAATATAAATTAGTATTTCAGCAGATTATCCTGTTACTCTGGTATTCAGCAGAAAATAAAAATAAATTTTGCACATTACACAAAGGACACGTTGAGTTTTCAGTGCTTGTTTTTGTAGCACCTCCTTTGCTTTCTAAAAGACTCCAAGGATTCCCAGCTATCTTAGATTATTAGACAAGCAATCATGCTGAGAGCCGTCTTTAAAATGAGCTTTTCTTAAAAATTTAGAACATTCCATACTAAACTTCATGTGTCTATAACCAATCACCAATGTATTCTAGAGAATAAGAAATGAATTTAGGATCCAGAGATAATTAATTTTGTATTAATTAATATACACATAGGGCTTTCCCAGTGGCTCAGGGGTAAAGAATCTGCCTGCAATACAGGAGATGTAGAGACAGAGCTTCGATCTCTGGGTCAGGAAGATCCCCTGGAGTAATTATGTAATTAGACTGCACGCTTCAAGGAAATCTAGAGAAGCCAGAGACTGAGCCTGGAGCACACCAACATTTAGAGTTCAGAAAGGGAGAAGTCAGCAGGGGGAGTGTGAGAAGGAACAGGCAGTGAGGAAGAGGAAAACCAGTAGGTGCTGTAGGCATTGGAGAAAGTGAAAGGTGAAAGTGAAAGCGGCCCCGTGGACTATATAGCCCACCAGGTTCCTCCGTCCATGGCATTCTCCAGGCAAGAATACTGGAGTGGGTTGCCATTTCCTTCTCCAGGGTATCTTCCCGACCCAGGGATCAAACCTAGGTCTCCTGCATTGCAGGCAGACGCTTTAACCTCTGAGCCACCAGGGAAGCCCCTGGAGTAGGAAATGGCAACCCATGCTAGTATTCTTGCCTGGAAAATTCCATGGACAGAGGAGCCTGGTGGGACAGGGATCGCCAAGAGTTGGAGACAACCAATCACATACATATGTAGATTGGGCATTTGGGGTATGCTGCATTACGTTTTATTTAAAATCTGGTACATATATTCTCATTGTTTTATGAAAGTAACATTCTTGTTTAACATCAGATACACACAAAAGATGAGTGTTTGCAGTTTTTAATATTTTCAAACCACACTGAGGATTCCAAGTCCCTCTAGGTCCCTCTCTTCCCCACCTGTGGTAGCATCGAATAGGCGTTACCTAAGTATGTGCCTCTTGAAAGCTGGACTGACTAATTTAATTGCCAACAGAATACAGAAGTCTGACTCTTAGATGTATATTTGATGTATATTAATCAAATAATTTAAAGTTCACTCCATAAAAAATCTTCATACTTCTATCCCCACAGCAACACGGATGTACACACAGTGGCATCACTTCTTAAACTGTATCTCCGAGAACTCCCAGAACCGGTTATTCCTTATGCCAAGTATGAAGACTTCTTGTCTTGTGCCAAACTGCTCAGCAAAGAAGAGGAAGCTGTAAGTCGATGCAGCTATTTCTTAAAATGCTGTCATTTGGGGGTTTGGTCAGTGTTCCTTATCTTTAACCTGTAAATTTTCCTTTGCCCTGTGTTTGGATTGTTTTCCACTATGCTAAGTATTGACATTACACACAATTAGATTATTATACTTGTTAGATTTTTACACAGTTAGATTTTTACACTTGGGCTTCCCTGGTAAAGAATCTGCCTACAATGTGGGAGACCTGGATTCGATCTCTGGGTTGGGAAGATACCCTGCAGAAGGCAAAGGCTACCCACTCCAGTATTCTGGCCTGGACAATTCCATGGACTGTATAGTCCATAGGGTCGCAAAGAGTTGAATGCAACTGAGTAACCTTCACTTTCACTAACACAGGTCCCATTTATAATCCTCTCTCTCATCAAAAAGGAAAGTAGAGCTGAAGAAATGAAATCAGCACTCCTTGCCACACTGCCCCCTAAATGCTAAAAATTGGAAGGACTCTCAATATAGTAAAGTAAAGCTACTAAGTTTAAGTTTCGTGGTTTGCTAAGTGAAGTCGCTTAGTCGTGTCTGACTCTTTGCAATCCCATGGACTGTAGCCTACCAGGCTCCTCCCTCCATGGGATTCTCCAGGCAAGAGTACTGGAGTGGGTTGCCATTTCCTTCTCCAGGGGATCTTCCCGACCCAGGGATCGAACCTGGGTCTCCCACATTCCAGGCAGACACTTTAACCTCTGAGCCACCAAGGAAGCCCCAAATAACCTAACTATAAATAAGTCTATTTTTCCTTTTCAGTCAGTTGTGAACAAATGTTAAAAATGTTAACTCTGTTTTTCCACAAATAGTACTCACAGAGATATTTGAAATGCCTTCACATCTTTTGAAAATATTTCTGAAATGCTCTCTGTGATAGTGGAAAGTTTTTAAGACAGGATCCATCACTGGTAATAGGTGAAACTAACAAGAACAAAACAAAACAAAAAACTGCATGCCCATTTCCCATGTGCTTTCATTCCAAGGTCAACACTTAGATAACATACATTCTCTTCTTTATACTCAGGGTGTTAAAGAATTAGCGAAGCAAGTGAAGAGTTTGCCAGTGGTCAATTACAACCTTCTCAAGTATATTTGCAGGTAAGAAATGTCCTAAAGACAAAATGGAATTTTAAAAGACTGTATGTACATTGACAATAGTTCATTTTGACAATGAATAAAAATCAGTTGGGTTTCCCTAGTGGGTCACTAGTAAAGATTCCGCCTGCTAATGCAGGAGATGCAGGAGACGCAGGTTCGATCCCTGGGTTAGGAAGATTCCCCTGGAGGAGGAAATGGCAACCCACTTCAGTATTATTTCCTGGATAAGCCCATGACCAGAGGAGCTTGACAGGCTGCAGTTCATGGGGTCACAAAGAGTTGGACATGACTTAGTGACTAAAATAACAAAACAACAAAAATCACTTACCTGCTCTGAGCTCCAGTGTCGGCCTCTGTAAAATTAAGAGGTTTGACAAGGTGATCTCAAAGGTTTCTCTGAGCACTAAAATTGCTTGATTTGGTAATCTATTGTTTCTGAAGTCTCTCTGACCTCTACATATTAAAGATATGTTGCTTTGAACTTCCATCAAAGTTGTTTGTACGTGTACCATGTACTGTTGTTTAACAGAAGGAGCCTGCATGAGAATCATTTGTCTAGGAGTCCAGATTCTACCTCTGACTACTTACGTATTTTTATGCAATTTTCTATTCCTCTTTGAGACTAAGCATCCTAATAGATAAAAGGGTAATGAAAGCACACATTTCACATGATTGTTTTAAACATGAAGCATATTACACTATTGATACTATGTATAGATAAGTAATGAGAACCTACTGTGTAGCACAGGGAACTGTATTCAATCCTCTGTGGTGACCTAAATGGGCAGGAAATCCAAAACAGAGGGGATATATGTATATGTATAGCTGATTCACTTTCCTACACAGCAAAGACTATTACAACATTGTAAAGCAACTATACTCCAATAAATATTTTAAATCTTTATATGCATATATATTTATACACATGATGAATGTTAATATATATTATTTTTCCCCATTTCTCTCAAGATTCACTGAAGAAAACATTGTAACTCAATTTTGCTAGAACACTAATTGTGCCTCGAAATACTCTCTGTCAATGACCATGTATAAGGCCAGGGATGGCATGTCCCATATCTGTGCTGCTACTTAAGAAATCAAATATATATGATTGAAACACATTGAATTTATTTTTAAAATGTTATTGGAATATAGTTGAAATACATGAAGCATATTAAATTTAAATAAAGAGATTAATGATTAATAAGGGCTTCCCAGGTGGCACAGTGGTAAAAGACGTGCCAGACAACAGGAAGAGCAAGATCAGGAAGATCCCCTGGAGAAGGCGATGGCACCCCACTCCAGTATTCTTGCCTAGAAAATTCCATGGACAGAGAAACCTGACAGGCTACAGTCCATGGGGTCGCAAAGAGCTGGACACGACTGAGTGAGCACACCACACTACTAATTTCATCTATTTCAAATAATAAGTGGTAGTTTGACTTTTTGCCCTTCAATTTTGCTGTAATTTAGGATGTGTAAGAGTAGTGAACATGTGGAAATAGGCACCTTTTTAGAAACTCATGAGATAGTAGTCAACAGCCCAGACTCTAGGGTAAGATCACCTGGGTTCAGGTCTCAGTTCTGCCATTTATTAACTCTGTGTCCTTGGAGAAGATTCTTAACCTCTCTGGTGCCTCATGTGTCTCATCAGTAAAATGGAGATAATAATAGTATTTAGCTCACACAGAGATGCTATGAGAATTTAATAAGTTAGCACAATGACTGGCACAGAACGAAATACATTATTTTAAATAACACACAAAGTACATTTTCTAAAAACATTTTTCTTGCTTCTTTTTTGTCTCATTGGTACAATCAATAAGCCATGAATGAATAGAAGCTCTTGTAGTAATGAAGAGGGGATGGGAAATGAACAAAAGCTGAAAGACTGCAGAAACAATCTCTGCTACTAAAATCATTCCGGGAAAGGGCTAATTCATGGCTCTTAGTCTTTAGCACCTAACAAGTTGAAACAATTTGTGTTTGCAATTTCTCATATCAATAGAACCGAGGTTTTAATTTAAACCATGTTTGATGTCACTTTTTAATAGACTATAAATTTGAGGCTCACAAATTGACCCACAAGGAGGACTGATTCCTCTTCTCAGAAATAATAGATTGTACCAGACAAGCTTATTTTTATAGTTCTCCAATTAAATATGTATATAAATTGAATATTTACTTAGAGATAAGAAAGAAATTCATATTCTTGAATCTCAAGTCCACAATAGCATTATCCAAACATACTCGTTCCTGTGACTGACAGGGGAAACCAAGCCAGGCCAGAGCAGATATTTTATATGATCCTTTATGATTCTGATACTTAAAAATTTGCAATATATATTCTTCACATCTGGCAGAGAAATGTTTGAATTTCTAAGTGACTGTGTGTCCATTATCGTCTCTGAACAGACTCCAGTTCATAAATTTCCCGATAACCCATTTTTTTCCACTGACAAATTTGACTCCATTGTGTTTTGCTCATACTCTTTTACTCAACAGGTTCTTGGATGAAGTGCAGTCCTATTCAGGAATTAACAAAATGAGTGTGCAGAACTTGGCCACTGTCTTTGGCCCTAACATCCTGCGTCCCAAAGTGGAAGATCCCTTGACTATTATGGAGGGTAAGTGAATTACTATTATATATCGTCATCAGAAGAATAGTCAGTTGTCTCTTGATTGTCCTGAACCTATTCTCCTGTGAGGAAACGAAGGAAATAAGTGAATCCATGGTAATTTCATTTATGGACGCAAGTTCTTCAAATGTAAAATCTTATGTTTGAGAGCCAGGCATTTTTTGAGGAGTTTACTAAGCATAAGTTACTAAACATTTCCTCCATATTTTCATGAGAAAAATTAACAGAACTTCCATAAATCATCTGTAAAATATCACACAAGAACTGGAAAAGTCTACTTCACTTTCTGAGTTTGATGCAATTTTCTGAAACCTCAAATAGTTATGCTTCTAAGTTAATATATTTTTATTAATTCTGGTTTTATTGGACTGACTTCAAGAGGCAGAAAACATGGACCTCTAAGATAATGCTGCTTATTTACTTTGGGTTGAAACATGAAGAATTTCTTGTTTTCTATATTACAAGATACCTCAAATTATTTATTACAATGAAAGGTTACTTCTATTGATTTTCAGCAGGTCTCCCTGCTAGAGTACCATTCTTTCTTGTGGGCATTAGTAGTAGCACTGATGTGCAGTCTTGGCAAGCTTTGTGAGTAAGATTAGAGGATGGGAAACTCAAGTAAGCAGCATAAAAGAGAAAACTAGACACAGATATTATTCTGAGATCTGAAGAGGATATCCCTTAAGTCTCTACCTAAGAATTGATTTATGCTTGCAGGAGGGGACTCTGTGCTACCTTATGGGGAAGAGTGCCAGAAATCAGTTGTCTGAGGCTTTCCTGGGCCTCACACCAAGCCTGAAATAACTGTATTTCCCACAACCAGAGTAGAAAATCCTGGCATTGAGGCTTTGCATAGAGTCCTCAGGAGGGTCTTACCTTGGTGATAATGTTAAAAATTACGGACCAAGCTCTACAAAGCTTTTAAAAGAAATCCTAATGATTCAATAGAGGATTGAGGAAGAAAAGAAAGAGGAATAATTGGAGCACAAAGGATTTTCAGGGCCATGAAACTATTCCATGTGATACTGTAATAGTGGATATATGACACTGTGCATGTGTCAAAACCCAGATCACACAGAGTTATTTTAATATAAACTATGCGTACATGCATGCTAAGTTGCTTCAGTTGTGTCTGACTCTTTGCAACCCTATGGACTGCAGCCTGCCAGGCTCCTCTGTCCATGGGATTCTCCAGGCAAGAATACTGGAGTGGATTGGCGTGCCCACCTCCAGGGGATCTTCCTGACCCAGGGATCGAACCTGCATCTTGTACAGCTCCTGCATTGTAGGCGGATTCTTTACTGCTAAGCCACCAGGGAAGCCCGATATAAACTATAGACCTTAGTTAATAATCATAATATATCAATATTGGTTCATCAATGGAAACTAGAACTGGGCTTCCCTCAGATGGCAAAGGATTTGCCTGCAATGCAAGAGACCTGGGTTCAACCCCTGGGTCAGGAGGATCCCCTGGAGAAGGGAATGGCTACCCACTCCAGTATTTTTGCCTGTAGAATTCCACGGTGGGCTACAGTCCATAGAGTCACAAAGAGTCAGACATGACTGAGTGACTAAGGCACACTCAGCAATAAAAAGGATGAACTACTGATACATGAATAACAATATGGAAAAATGACAAAAGCATTATGCTAAGTGATAAAAGACCTCAGACTCTATAATTGTGTTTATATGAAATTCTAGAAAAGAAGAAAAGTATAGTGACAGAAAGCAGATCAGTGGTTGCCATGGGTAGGCGATTGGCTACAAAAGGACACAAGGGAATTATCTATAAAATGGTTAGATAGTGTTTCCAGGACTGTTGTTTGTCAAAATTTATCATATACCTCACAGATATCTTGTACATGTACTGAAGGATACATGTGCAAAGTAATTCATTGCAAAAAATACAAATTGAAACTACATTTTATAGAATGCTCTGTGTGTGTGTGTATTTGTTTAGTCATTCAGTCGTGTCCAACTCTTTGAGACTGCATGGACTGTAGACAGCCAGGCTTCTCTATCCATGGGATTCTCCAGGCAAGAATGCTGGAGTTGGTTGCCATGCCCTTCTCCAAGGGATCTTCCCAACCCAGGAACTGGACCCAGGTCTCCTGCATATATATTAAAGTACCTAGGTACCTTTGAAGGAAAACTGAATTCTTATCCATTTCTTATGAAGACACAAGTGCTCGTAGTATGGTATTTAAATTCAACCTGTATAAAATTATATGAGCCTGGGGGAATTGTTGAAACATGTAGTTCAGTGGGACTCCCAAATCTGCATGGATTCTTCAGATTGGCCTGGTGATCACAACCACTCTGGACTCATATAATTTTATACATCATCTCTCCGAACCTCAATTTTCTCATTTGAGAAACATGAAGTCTTATCTCAGAGCCTTGCATGCATGCTAAGTCACTCATGTCTGACTCTTTGCAAGCCTATAGACTGTAGCCTTCCAGGCTCCTCTGTCCATGGGATTCTCCAGCAAGAATACTGGAGTGGGTTGCCATGCCCTCCTCCAGGGGATCTTCCTGACGCAGGGATCAAACCCATGTTTCTTATGTCTCCTGCAGTGGGAGCAGATTCTTTACCGCTAGTGCCACCCAGAAGCCATCCCAATGCCTTATGAGAATATTAATTTAAAAGATGTTTAAGTGAAACATTTCCACCTAACACAGTTTCTCAAACTCTAACACACACAGGAACCACCTAGGGATATTGTTGACCTGCAAATTATGATTCAGAAGATCTGTGTGCAGCCCACTAGGCAATACCAAGGCTACTATTCTGTTATCACTGTTGTCTTATCATCTGGGGGCTGGTTGCTGCTGCTGCTGCTGCTGCTGCTAACTCACTTCAGTCGTGTCTGACTCTGTGCGACACCATAGATGGCAGCCTACCAGGCTCCCCTGTCCCTGGGATTCTCCAGGCAAGAACACTGGAGTGTGTTGCCATTTCCTTCTCCAATGCATGAAAGTGGAAAGTGAAAGTGAAGTCACTTAGTCATGTCCGATCTTAGCGACCCCATGGACTGCAGCCCACCAGGCTCCACGGTCCATGGGATTTTCCAGGCAAGAGTACTGGAGTGGCGTGTCATTGCCTTCTCCAGGGGGCTGGTTAGAAGCATAAAATCTCATGCCCTACTCAATATCTACATTTTAACAGAATCTCCAGATAATTTGTATGAACACTTATGTTTGAGCAGCACTGGCCAGCATCAGACCTGACACATTGCTGATTCCTGATCTAAATATGTTAGAAGTTTTGAATCATGACAGAAATGTGCAGGATATAGATGGATATAACACATTTCTTCCTATTCAGAATTTGAGTTAGGCCAGTAAGTCTCCCATTCTTTACCAAGGGGCCCCATGTGCTTGTTGGGCCAGACTTTTGACACTCAGCCAGGCAGTTTACAACTTTGCTTTAGCATTCTGGTCCTGCTTGTGCAGAGCTCCAAGATCAGCTGGAGATGAGACCTTGGGGACTTCTCAGTTCTTTCTCAAGTGTGCACACAGCCTTAGGTATACACAGAACCCTATGCATACATGTGCATCATCTTCTAAATCTTCAAGTATTTAGCAGAGCTTTCAACACCTCCTATGGAAATCTCTTCCGATTTTCCTTCTAAGCTTTTTGTTTAGCCTGTTGTTTTGTCTTCAACAGTTATCTACTTGCTTCAGGCAAACATGCTTTTAAATGAAAAGCCCCTAATTGTTTTTGACAAATGCCCCTGAGAAATGTCGCTCATTCTAGTCAGCTCCTTAGTCAGATAAAATGAAGGCAAGCCTCTTGAGTGGGGTCTTCCAGGGAACCACCAAACAAGTCAAATTACAATTCTTTGGGAAGGGGGCTTTGAAGGAGTTCCAAACCAGCTGTTTCCATTCCAGTGGCTGCTTCACTTCTGGTTCCCACTAAGATTGAGGGTTGTTGGTTTTCAAGGCTACTGCAAAAAGGAGGATGGGAATAGGGTGAGTTAAAACACTACAGAGCTTGCTGTTCTTTACCAAGAGTCAACATTTTTTTAAAAAATTAACACTCCAGATTACAGCAAGTGTTGTGCCCGAAGTCCGAGTCCCCAAAACTGAGAGAATAAGACATCCACAGCAATGCAAGAGCATAAAGGGGTTTATTTCTAGCTCAAACTAGGGCCTAAGTCACACTCCAGCGCAGTGGAGTGGCGCAAGAGCCCCGAGCCCTAAATTACACCAGTATTTATAGAGTTAAGACAAAGACAGGGAGTTGGTAAGGGTGGATTGGCTGCAAGGGTTTTATGGTATCTACTAATTGGCTGAATTTTCGCGTGCGCGGGCTTTCTTAGAGGATTTCCACCCTCTTCCTGATAGGCTGAAACTAGGCTACAGGAGCATACTGATTGTTGGAGTCTTGATGCCACAGACCAAGGGCCATCTTCTTCCCGGCAATGACCCAGCTCCTCTGCAAGGGAGATTTTGGCCTGCCTTGGCCCCCTGAAGCCTGTCATAGAGCCTGTTTGGGTCCTAACAGCAAGCCTTTCATTAATTTCCAAATTTCTGAATATATTGACTGGGAACATTTTTGTCAGTTACTTTTATGGAAGAGAGGATTCTCGTACATCTTTATTACAGCATTTTGGCTAATGTCACTTAAAATGCCCTGAAACTTTTGACTGCTGAGCAAGAGTTTTATGAAATTTCATTTACTTGCTATATTATGAAGACAGACCACATATCCACTAGAGACTGTAGAATGTTCCACTTCAAGGTGCCATTAAAATATCTTGATATTTTGAGGTAGTTAGATGAGAGATCACAGTGACTTCTTCTAGGAAAGATTTTTCATAATTAAATGTCAAACTTATAAGAAATGGTGTGTGCCAATTAAGAGCCTGTTCTTTGGAACTAGTTAATTCTGGTTTTAAGCTCTTCTTTTTCTCCTTCATAGCTTGGGACATGGGTCAAGTTACTTAACCTTTACTAGATAGTGATAATAATAGTATCTATTCATAAATTTTTAAAAACTCCAACTAAACTAACAAAAGTAAAGTGCTTAGTACAGTTCATGTTAAATGTTCAAGAAGTTTTTAGCTGCAATTGCTATTGCCTCCCTAACCTGGAGAGGGAAATGGCAACCCACTGCAGTATTGTTGCCTGGAAAATCCATGGACAGAAGGAGACTGGTGGACTACATTCCATGGGGTCACAAAAGAGTGGACATTACTTAGTGACCAAACAACAACAATAATTGCTATTGTCATCATTAAAAACATAGTTTGGTACTGCTAATAATAATGCTGAATGTGCACCTAAATATGGCTCTTTAAAAGTCACTTTCAAAACAGGAGATAAATCAAAACTGTTTTGCTCATACTCCTTTGCTTTCTTTGCAATTCTAGGCACTGTGGTGGTCCAACAGCTGATGTCAGTGATGATTGGCAAACATGATCGCCTCTTCCCCAAAGATGCAGAGCTGCAAAGCAAGCCCCCGGATGGCGTGAGCAACAACAACAATGACCTTCAGAAGAAAGCCGTCATGGGGCAGCTACAGAACAAGGAGAACAATAATACCAAGGACAGTCCCGTAAGGCGGTGCTCTTGGGACAAGCCTGAGTCTCCCCAAAGAAGCAGCATGGATAATGGATCCCCCACAGCTCTGCCGGGCAGCAAAACCAACAGCCCCAGGAACAGCATCCACAAGCTGGATGTCTCTAGAAGCCCCCCTCTCATGGTCAAAAAGAATCCCGCCTTCAACAAGGGCAGTGGGATTGTTACCAATGGGTCCTTCAGCAGCAGTAATGCTGAAGCGCTCGAGAAAGCCCAGACCACTCCCAATGGGAGCTTACAGACCAGAAGGACCTCTTCCCTGAAGGGGTCTGGTACCAAAATGGGCACCCACAGCGTGCAGAACGGAACCGTGCGCATGGGCATCTTGAACTCTGATACCCTGGGGAACCCCGGGAATGGCCGCAGCATGAGCTGGCTGCCCAATGGCTACGTGACCCTGAGGGATAATAAGCAGAAGGAGCAAGCGGGAGAGTCGGGCCAGCACAACAGGCTCTCCACCTACGATAACGTCCACCAGCAGTTCCCGGCGCTGAGCCTCGACGACAAGCAGAGCGTCGACAGCGCCACCTGGTCCACTTCCTCCTGTGAGATCTCCCTGCCCGAGAACTCCACCTCCTGCCGCTCCTCCACCACCACCTGCCCCGAGCAAGACTTTTACGGTGGGAACTTTGAGGACCCCGTTTTGGATGGGCCCCCGCAGGACGACCTCTCCCACCCCACGGACTATGAAAACAAAAGCGACCGGAGGAGCGTGGGCGGCCGCAGTAGTCGGGCCACCAGCAGCAGCGACAACAGTGAGACCTTCGTTAGCAACACCACCAGCAACCACAGCGCCCTGCACAGCTTAGTGTCCAGCCTGAAACAGGAAATGACCAAACAGAAGATCGAGTATGAGTCCAGGATCAAGAGGTGAGGAAACCCTGGAGCCCCTAGTGGCCAGAGAGGGTACGACAGCCTCCTGTCAGGCTCGCCCGGGTTAGATCCCCTAGCTCCAGTCAGAGACCTGGGTTCGGGTCCTACCTTCGCCATTTGTAAGCAGTGGGACTCAGGGAAAGTTCACTTCATCTCTGTGAGTCTCAGCTTCCCAATGTGAAAATTTTAAAATTCTAGTAGTACTCTACCTCAAGGTGAAAATTACTCAGATGTGACCAACTCTTCATTCATGGGGATTCTCCAGGCAAGAATACTGGAGTGGGTTGCCATTTACTTCTTCAGGGGATCTTCCCAACCCAGGGATCCAACCCGGGTCTCCTGCGTTGCAGGCAGATTCTTTCCCAACCTCAAAATCATGTTAAGAAATCATTACACATTGTCCCCAGGACAGAGCAGATGCTCAGTAGTTCTACCTCTTGTTATTAGTAAAAGCATGGATTTAGGTTCAAAAGCTGGGGAGAGGAGTGGGAAGGGATGTCTGGAGAACAAGGAGTCTGTTATCACAGGAAGAGGATGAAATGAGAGTAAAGAAAAGTTGGAAAATAAACAGATCGTTGTTGTTCATTATTTCCATGTTTGAATGCTTGGGGTGAATGCTTGTCTGCTCTCTCCCAGGCTCAGACCAGGCCACAAGGATTCAGCAGTGAGTAAAGAAGACAAACATTCAGCCCTTGTGGAACAGGCTTACAGTCCCCTAAACTGATCCTATGCTAAGTAGAAGACTAAAGCAGGGGAGAGGGGTGAGAAGTGTTGCTGAGGGTAATTCTAAGTGTAGGGAGGCAATGGTGCAGATAGCCAGCAGAAGTGGAAATGCCCTGAGCTGGGATGGACGAGGAGCTCAGAGAGGTACCATGGAACCTTCAAGATCATCTTGATATTCGGCTTTTACTCTGAGATTGGAATCCAGGGAAGTGTGTGAGAAAAGTGATAGCGTGAAGTATATTCATGTAGAGAGGAAACTTGTAACCTGAATGGGAAGCAAAAAAAAAAATAATGATTTATAGGGAAACCATTGTGCTGAAACCTAAGTGATACCAGTTGACATCTTCTCATAAAATATCCAAGAGAGGAGTTGGCTTAGCAACTTCAAGGAGGTAACCTGGGAAAGATAAGGGGCATTGGCCGAGCATACTGCCTTGACAATGACCCTGACTATCAGATGCTCCTAGGTCCTGAGAGGCAGCAATACAGAAATTGGAGCCACTGCCCCACAAGTACAGCCTTGTGCTGGAAACCTGAATATCACCACACTCCACAGTTTCACCAGGGTTACAGGAATTACAGAACTGATTGTTTTTCTGTTCACCTTTCCGTGTAGTATAGGGGAAGGACCCTGCACTCTTAAGAGCAGGTCTGAGGCTCCGTTCAGCCTGAAGTAGCCTCTCTCGGGGCCTCAGCCCCAGTGCCAGGCTGTGCCTTGGTTGGTAGACCCCTTCTTGTTCTAAGATCCTCATGGTACGTGGACGTCTTTGTCCTGTTCAACTGCTTCCATGGCCCTAAACCGCACCTGGTTGTTTTCTTTATATATAAAGCTGACCTTCATGTATTTTAATGTTTCCCATCCATTTATCAATTATCAAGCCAAAAGATACATATTTTTAAGAGCTATGGAAAAATAAATAAAAATATTTACATGTTAGATTGAAAAATTACTTTATTGGAAACAGAAGCTTGGTTTGAATTTTTCTAAATAATGCCAAGTGACAGTAGACTTAAATAAGAAAAAATAGAGTTATAATATTATAAGGCTACTTTTCTTTCTGGATGTAGTTTATGGAACCAATGGCTACCAAATCTCTGAATTGCTGCCAATGCATGATGGTAAATTAGCACTTAGCAGTGGAAAGCAAGAGATGACACTTGAAACTTGCATTAAGATAGAACATACATTATTCTAAACAGTTGCAAATGTACACATTCATTTATGAGAACATTGGTGTTACATTTACGTTCTGAGTCTGTGGAGCATTTCAGAGACTTTGATAGAATAAAAGAACGTTTCAACAGAATGTCATCTCATTGGCCTTTTTCATTGGCATTTTTACCCACTTACAAGCAAAGGAAGAGGTCCATGATAAAACAGGGTAGAGGATCTGCCGTATGACCAAGCCTGGAAGTATAAGAAGTAATTGTTCTAATTATTGATCATTACTGTTTAAAATGATATATTTCTCTTTCAATTCCTTTTTAACTCTCTAAGTATTGAGACTAGGTAGATGATAGATATGTGTGTACATATATACATACATCTCTAGATAGATAGATAGATCATGGAGAAATAAATAGATATTACTTTATCAATCATTGATATATATGATTTTTAGTTTTTAAACATGTGAGTTTAATGCTCTTCCCTCCCTCAAATTAGTTTCTACCTTTTATCATACTGTGGTCAGATCAATTCATTTATAGATATCAGTCGTTTGGCCTGGTAAGAAGTATTGTCTTATTATTGGTTTGAGATTATATATATGACCAATAGATCAAATCTGTTAATCAAGCTGTTCAAATATTTTGCATTTCTCCTAAATTTTATTTGCAAGATCTATAATTTCTAACAAAGCTTTCTTAAAATTTCCTAATTTTTGTGGATTTATCTATTTATAATTTTGTTATATTTTATATTGAGTAACTTAGGGCTATACAACTAGATGAATACAAGTTCAGAATTGTTTATATCCCCCTAATGAATTGATCCTTTTATCATAAAATAATAGTTATAGTGCTTTTTGCCCAAAATATTTTTCTGATGTTAATATTCCTATATAATTTCTATTCTGATTAATAACTCCTTGCTGTATATTTTCCATTGTTTCAAGTTTTGTGTATCATTATTTGAAGACATATTTTTTTCAGTCCTGGAGTACATTTATCCATCTCCTCTTTTGTTTATTTCATCTCCCTCATTTTCTGAATTTTCTCTCTATAACCCTTACTAAAGTATGTTGGACCTTCTTAGTCCATTCTCCCTCTCCATCTTTGTTAATTTCTCTTTCTTATATTAAATTTTCATCTTTTTTTCATTCCATGAGGCATTTGGGTAGTTTTTCTCAAAGCTGTTTTCTCATTTATTTATTTCCTCTTCTGATTCAATTCTGTCACTTCACTCAGCCCATGAGTAGAGTTTTTGTAGTCTCTTTGCCATAAAGACTACTGATGTTCCAAACTCTTGGTTGAGTCACTTTCAACCTTCTGTCTCTCTTATACTGGAGATCTCCTCTTCCTCATGTGAAAAGTAAAAACCTAGTCTCAGCTTCTATGGCTTCTGTCTGAGACAAATACCCTTCATGTGCTTTGACTTGCTGTTCTAAACTTGTTTCTTCCTTGGTTCTGATACCTGAACATTCTCTTTTTATTTTTTTAACTTTTTATTTTAAAAATATTTTTCTAACATATTTTTCCAACATTAATCTGTGCTTGCAATGGGAGGGGTTTCTTCTATTTTCAACTCAGCCATTAAATTCCAGGAAGTTTCATACAGGTGCCCGATATATACAAATGCATTAGTATATTTTTAAAGGATAGTCTTCCTTGTACTCTTGCCTGGAAAATCCCATGGACGGAGGAGCCTGGTAGGCTGCAGTCCATGGCGTCGCTGAGAGTCAGACATGACTGAGCGACTTCACTTTCACTTTTCACTTTCATGCATTGGAGAAGGAAACGGCAACCCACTCCAGTGTTCTTGCCTGGAGAATCCCAGGGACGGGGGAGCCTGGTGGGCTGCCGTCTATGGGGTCACACAGAGTCAGACATGACTGAAGTGACTTAGCAGCAGCAGCAGCTTCCTTGATATTAAAGGTTGAGTTTCTTCCAACTTTTTTTTATTTCTAAAACAAATAGCTTTACAAAGCAAGGAGAATATTTTGGGAAATAGTTCTGGGTGAGAACCAGCACACTACCAGGTTTTTATGTAAAACACATGATCATGTGATCAAAATGGCATTCTAAACTAATTAAAGAATGTGATCTTTTTTTTAAAAAAAAATCTTAGTTGCTTACAAAGGAAGAGAAGATTCATCTTTAAGTGTTCTTATGATTATCTGGATGTAATAACATATGGGACTCATTATTTCACAGCAGAAAAATAATTGAGATTTTAATTTGAAAATTATTAAAATAATCAGATTTTTGAGTGCAAAGTGTGCATTAGCCTCTCACATTTCAGTAGCATGGCCAATTCAAGCATACCCTTGCAACTTCCACTCATAACAGGAGAAATTAAGATGCCAGCTATTATCAAGACACATCATCTAATAAAGAAGTGCTTAATGTTCCTCCTTGAACAACAGCAATAATAAGTTGTGTTTTGAAACTTAGTGATTATGAAGAAAACTCTATTTTTAGGAAATTATCTAAAATTATATAGCCATCTAAAAAAATACAGCTATCAATATATAAAATACAGCAAGTCCCCTACATGCTGCTGCTGCTGCGTAGTCACTTCAGTCATGTCCAATTCTTGTGCAACCCCGTGGACTGTAGCCCACCAGACTCCTCTGTCCATGGAATTCTCCAGGCAAGAATACTGGAGTGGGTTACCATGCCCTCCTCCAGGGGATCTTCCCAACCCAGGGATTGAACCTGGGTCTCCTGCATTGCAGGCATATTCTTTATCTCTGAGCCACCAGAGAAGCCCAAGTCCCCTGTATAGGAACCTTCCAGTTGTAAACTTTCAAAGATGCAGATGTGCATCCCATTAATGTCAAGTGTGAGTAAAATTGCAGCTTGCCCTCTGTCCCCTATTGCTGGTGATCCTTCAGCTCTACCATCTTCTACCTCCTCTCCCTCCTCCAGTGAATAATTCTTCTTGCCTGTTTACTTGATACCAGACCCTGAATGCCAGCTGTTGTACTGTATTATTGTACTTTTCAAGGTACTATACTGTAAGATTAAAAATGTTTTCTTTTTTCTATTTTTAATGTCTTATTTCTGTGAAAAGTATGATAAACTGATTATAGTACAGTACTATATAGCCAATTGTGTTAGTTGGGTACCTCAGCTAACTTTGTTTCTTGGACTTACAAGCAAATTGGATTTGCAAATGTGCTCTTGGAACAGAACTCATTTGTATGTAGGGAACTTACTGTATAGTGATCTCAAGATATGTTAACTTGGAAGACAGAATTGCAGCTAACAGGCTATTTAAGTGGACTCTGTTGTCACAAAATGTCAGGTGAATTACTTATTCAACACATGTAAGTTCTGCTTCTCTTGTTAATGTAAGGTGGCTACTTTTAGAACCACTTTTATAAGAGGGATGCTGCATAGTCCCTTCTAAGACCATTCTTAGCAGTGGACTTACTCTCTCTAGCAATGACATTTTCACTGTCACTCTTTTTCCTTTGGTAGAAAGCAAATTTGATGGCCCTCTTTTCTTTACAACTTTATCAGACTTTCCCCTTTCTTTTAGTGAAGACAAATTTACATTTAATGACTCAGGAAGCTTTGTAGTTTGGTCTGCCTCCTGCTTCTGCCAAATTCTGTGCTGCACGATGACCCTGGTCTCTGGCTTCTTTGTGCTGAAATTCACTCATTCACTATCAAATGACAATGAAGTACTTCCAAGAGAGGTCTTGGGATCTTGCAGAAATGATAGTGAATCATGTTATGAAATAGTAACAAAAAGAAAAAGAAGAAAATGTATGTATCTATGTATTAATCAGTGGACCTTGATTCACTGATTTGAAAGGGCTCATTCCAGTTTCCAAAGCATTGCAGATACAGAGTTTAGGAAATATTTTTTAAGTCTTTTTTACATTTCAAAAAACAAAATTACTTTATCTCTTATTCCTTCCCCCACCCTGTGCAGCTTAGAACAGCGAAACTTGACTTTGGAAACAGAAATGATGAGCCTCCACGATGAACTGGATCAAGAAAGGAAAAAGTTCACAATGATAGAAATCAAAATGCGAAATGCCGAACGGGCTAAAGAAGATGCAGAGAAAAGAAATGACATGCTTCAGAAAGAGATGGAGCAGTTTTTTTCCACGTTTGGGGAGCTGACAGTGGAACCCAGGAGAACCGAGAGAGGAAACACGATATGGATCCAGTGAGGGGCGCTCTCTCCCGCTGTCTCGAGTGGCCCTGGGAAGGACGCTGGGGATTCTGGTGGGAAGATTATATGGGACCAGGTGGCTGGTCACCTGGCTGTACAGAGGTCTAGCTGGGGAAGGCATATCATTTATAGACATTACCCACCCATATCTTCAGTGTGTACCAAAGTTGTATCATGTCCCATAATGCTACTGTTAAGTGTTACAACTGGATATGTGTATATAGAGTAGTTTTTAAAAAGTAAACTAAAAACAAGAAGCATATCTCAAGAATTATTTTATTGCCAGTCTTGTATTTAAAATGTTAAATCCGTATGTCATTGCAATTTAGCTTGCTTTCAAGCTTCACCCCTTGCACTTAACATAAGCTATTTTTGGCATTGTGTTATCATCAGCTTATTTTATAGATCAATATTTTTATTTCCCCTTTTGCTGAGGAAACGAAGATATGCAGATATATAAATATATAAAAATATATATGAGATGAATTATTAAAATCAAAAGAATACTTTGTGGCTGTGCTGTTTGTGCCAATAGACCTTGCCATGACCAAAAAGAGAAATGTAAATAATTTTATAAAATACGATGGAATCCCCAGGAAACTTTGAATCACTCTATGAATTCTGCCCTTGACACTGCTCAGTTTTCTTGGTGAGATGGTTTGACACAGGAAATTTTAGATTAAGTAAAAAGATCTCCTCCTCAAGTCCCCTGGTCTGTCTTGCCCATGCCATAGACGCATGTCTCCTATGCAGGATGCACTTTAGAGGGGGAAAAAATCATTTAAAAAAACAGCATTTAAGCAGTCATGCCTTGAATTATTCTTTCTGCTGGATGGTTATGAGAGAAAATTCTTCCTGCCATTGGGAAGTTGAGAAACAATGTTTGCTAATTATGGTGTCCACGTTGAGCACCTGTCTCTACTCCACCCCTCTCCCCTACCAACCTCGCCCTGCCCTGAACTGCCCTCTAGAAATGCAAACAGTGAAATAGTATTACCGTATCTCTCTCAGTTAAACTGCTGGAGTATGTGCCTTATATTCTTCTTCTGCTCAGGCTGACTGTTCTATTGTCATCTAGGATCCTTTACAAACGAGAACGGGCAAAGGTAGTTTGAAGCCAGAAGGAAGTGATGGAGGGAAAAGGGACCAGGAGAAGGAGGAAACCGTTTGGAAGAAACTATCTGGCTTCTAATTTGTTTTTTTTTTTTTTACAATATTGTCCTTCCCTATTAAAACATAGTTATTCACAATAATTTTAAAATGTGAATCTTTAAAAGTCCGATGGTGATAAATTTGTGAGCATCACTAATGATAACTTTCCAGACTCTCTAGGACTCTCTGGAGCTGGAGATTGGAAAGAACAATTCTTCACAATTAAATAAGGCAATGATTTTGAGAAGCAAAGCGAATAAATCTTTCTCAGACTAGAGCAGAAAGTCACAAAAGGCATAATTAGAAATAAATACTACTTGAGTTTATGGGATTTGCATTGTTTGGAGGTTCTCTGTTTGTGTGTATTTATTTTCAAGGGGACAGTAACCTTTACAGCCTCTGTTCTTGTCACTGTGCTGCCTTTGTTTATAAACTTACACTAAGCAAGCTTATGTGGTCCTTTGGTATCAACCACTGTCTCTAAAGCAATAGTTCCTTTATCTTTAGTTCCCTTTCTCTCTCTCTTCAATTCTGTAGCAAGATACTCCTATCCAGATATACTATAGAATATTCAAATGCAAAATGTGCAAAAATGATCTATCTTTTCCCAAGTCCCTGTCTTAGTTAACAAAAACCACAGACTCATAGGAAGCTATATGTTACAACAGTAAAAATCAAAGACTATGCAAACTGCCCATGTTCAAATTTTTTCCAATTGTCCAGCTGTTACTAAATCTCCTGTGCATCTCTTTTTTTCTTCTGTAGAATGGCTGGGCATAATAAAAATACTGCTCTCATAGACTTATGTGGTTTCAGCAAGGTAGCTTGTATCAGGTTGAGGACGGTACCTAGTATACAGGAAGGACTCCATCAATTTATCTCTACTATACTCTCTTCTTCATGTTAACATTCACTCATCAAGTACTGTCTAGTCTACCCATCCTCACCTTTTTCATCTGCTCGCTTTGATCAATTTCTGCCCATCTCTTGCATCTCACCCAGCCCCTTGTGTTTTGGTATTTCATTTGCAGACTGCTCTTTCTAAGTCATCCTTCTGACCATTGTAGCTTGTTAATAACATTCAAATGCCCCTCACACAGTTTATATGACTCTAACCTGCAGTTTCAGTCTCAGATCCTGCCACTTCCCCCCATACCTGCAATGCTATCTCATGCCTCTGGAAGGTTCCACCTTCTTTTTCTTTAAGATTTTTTTTTAATATATGGACCATTTTTAAAGTCTTTATTGAGTTTTTACAATATTGTTTCTGTTTTTGTTTTGTTTTTTGGGTCATAAGGCAGATGGGATCTTAGATTCCTCACCAGGGATCAAACCTGAACCCACTGCATTGAAAGGAAAATCTTAACACTAGACCACCCGCAAAGTCCCTCCACCTTTTATCATTGTGCATATTTGACTACCTTCCTTCTATCTGGCACACACCAACCATGTGTTTTTTTGTTTTTGCTTTTTGCCAAATCAAATGTCAGTTCAGTTCAGTTCAGGCGCTCAGTCGTGTGACCCCATGGACTGCAGCATGCCAGGCCTCCCTGTCCATCATCAACTCCCGGAGTTTACTCAAACTCATGTCCATCGAGTCGGTGATGCCATCCAACCATCTTATCCTCTGTCGTCCCCCTCTCCTCCTGCCTTCAATCTTTCCCAGCATCAAGGTCTTTTCAAATGAGTCAGTTCTTCCCATCAGGTGGCAAGTATTGGAGTTTCAGTTTCAGCATCCATCCTTCTAATGAATATTCAGGACTGATCTCCTTTAGGATGAACTGGTTGGATCTCCTCGTAGTCCAGGGGATTCTCAAGAGTCTTCTCCAACACCACAGTTCAAAAGCATCAATTCTTTGGCACTCAGCTCTCTTTATTGTCCAACTCACACATCCATACATGACTACTGGAAAAACCATAGCCTTGACTAGATGAAACTTTGTTGGCAAAAGTAATGTCTCTGCTTTTTAATATGCTGTCTAGGTTGGTCATAACTTTTCTTCCAAGGAGTAAGTGTTTTTTAATTTCATGGCTGCAATCACTGTCTGCAGTGATTTTGGAGCCCAAAAAAATAAAGTCTGACACTGTTTCCACTGTTTCCCCGTCTATTTCTCATGAAGTGATGGGACCGGATGCCATGATCTTCATTTTCTGAATGTTGAGCTTTAAGCCAACTTTTTCACTCTCCTCTTTTACTTTCATCAAGAGTCTCTTTAGTTCTTTGCTTTCTGTCATAAGGGTGGTGTCATCTGCATATCTGAGGTTACTGATATTTCTCCTGGAAATCTTGATTCCAGCTTGTGCTTCATCCAGCCCAGCATTTCTCATCAAATGTCACTCCCCTTTAAAGCTTTCTAAGATCTCAATGGAAGGTAAGTTGTGCTTTGTGCTCCCAATTTATATATATATCTTTGTCTCCCAATTTATATATATATCTCTTTTACCCTTTTCCATGTCTGATTGTTTTCTTCACCAAGTTAAAAAGCAGTTTAGGAAGCAGCAAAGTGGAATGGTAATTGCAGGAAATTGAGAACCATACAAAAGTAAGCATCTTAACAGTTAGAGCAGGACATGGAACAATGGACTGGTTGGAAATTGGGAAAGGAGTACGTCAAGGCTGTATATTGTCACCCTGCTTATTTAGTTTATATGCAGAGTACATGCGGGCTGGATGAAGCACAGGCTGAAATCCAGATTGCCAGAGAAATATCACTAACCTCAGATATGCAGATGACACCAACTTTATGGCAAAAAGCAAAGAGAAACGAAAGAGCCTCTTGATGAAGGTAAAAGAGGAGAATGAAAAAGCTGGCTTAAAACTTAGCATTCAGAAAACTAAGATCATGGCATCCAGTCCCATCACTTCATGGCAAATAGATGAGAAAACGATGGAGACAGTGGGCTGTTTTCTTGGGCTCCAAAATCACTGCAGATGGTGACTGAAGCCATGAAATTAAAACATGCTTGCTCCTTGGAAAAAAAAGCTATGACCAACGTAGACAGCATGTTAAAAAGCAGAGACAATACTTTGTCCACGTAGGTCCATCTAGTCAAAGCTATGGTCTTTCCAGGAGTCACGTATGGATGTGAGAGTTGGACAGAGAGTTGGACAGAGAGTTGGACGTATGGATGTGAGAGCTAAGCACCGTAGAATTGATACTTTTGAACTGTGGTGTTGGAGAAGAGTCTTGTGAGTCCCTTGGACTACAAGGAGATTAAACCAGTCCATACTAAAGGAAATCAGTCCTGAATATTCATTGTAGGGACTGATGCTGAGGCTGAAGCTTCAATATTTTGGCCACCTGATTCAAAGAACTGACTCACTGGAAAAGCTCCTGATGTTGGGAAAGATTGAAGGTGGGAGGAGAAGGGGATGACAGAGGATGAGATGGTTGGATGGCATCACTGGCTTGATGGACATGAGTTTGAGCAAGCTCTGGGAGTTGGTGATGAACAAGGAAGCCTGGCTAGCTCCAGTCCATGGGGTCGCAAAGAGGCAGACATGACTAAGCAACTGAACTGAACTGGACTGAATATACCTTAGGCAAGATGCAAAATAATGATAAGTTATTTAACCTTTTAGCCTTAGTTTTTTCATCTTAAAGTGAAGACGATAACTCTCTTACTTTGAGGTGATGTGCCCTGGGCCTATCCAAGTACCTGCCACGTAACTTGATTGATAACTCTATTGATAAATGGAGTTCCTTAAGGCACCAGAAAGATACCTTATTGATTTTAAGTGCCTTCTCCTCCATCATCACTAGCCTTCCCAGGTGAAGAAATGGTAAAGAATTCTGCCTGCCAGTGCAGAAGATGCAAGAGATGCAGATTTGATCCCTGGGTTGGGAAGATCCCCTAGAGTAGGAAATGGCAAACCACTCCGGTCTTCTTGCCTGGAAAATTTCATGTACAGAGGAGCCTGGTGGGCTACAGTCCATGGGGTCACAAAGTTAGACAAGACTGAGCACACACACTCTTCACCATTATTATGCCACAGAGCATCAGCATGGAGAGTTAGCAGTAAATTTTGTCTTTGCTTTATGAGGGATACTGTTATTAATTTTAATTATAAATCTAGTGATAACAATCTTTAGTCAATGCATGCTGTGAGCAATGTCCATCTGGATTTCTATTAGTTTTTATATTGATTCAACTGAAAGCCTAGAAAAATATCAATGCAAATTGACATAAGAATAAATTGGAAATATACAGGTAGTTTTGAGGGTTCATTTGCTGCATTCTGTATACATTTCTTAAAACTCTTTAGACAGCTGTGATGATTTTTACATTATGGGCTCAGGAAAAAAGGCTTGCTTCCAAGTGAGTCTATAGTACTGGTTTGACTTATCAAACTATATGGCTGTGTATCCTTTAATGAACATTTAAAATAGAAATGCCCATGCCATCAAGCTAACTAAAGTGTAGATTTCATATGTAAATTTATCATGAAGTGACTAAAAACTCCAAGTGGAATTTAAATAATGTCATTCCAATTTCTTCACAAGCTGAGGATTCCTTTTACAAAATTAGATAAATGCTAGGTAAGAGAGTTTAAATCTCTTTTTAAAGATATAATTAATATGATATTATAAAATTAATTCATATAATTAGTACTGTCATAATTTTAATGATATAATTATCTCTCATTGGAAATGCAGGAGTGGATTAAAGTTTGGGGTTGTTGTTTAGTTGATTTCCTTTAGAACTGTTTGGTTTGATCTACTTGCAGTCCTAGGAACTCTCGAGTCTTTTCCAGCACCACAGTTCGAAGGCATTGATTCTTTAGTGCTCAGCCTAGACTGGGGTTGTTGTTGTTAAGTCGTTTCCAACCCCATGAACTGTAGCCCACCAGGCTCCTCTGTTCATGGGATTCTCCAGGCAAGAATACTGGAATGGGTTGCCATATCCTTCTCCAGGGCACCTTATGGACCCAGGAATCAAACCCATGCCTCCTGCATGGGCAGGTGAATTCTCTACTGCTGAGCCACCAAGGAAGCCCCAGGGAGCCAACCACAAACCCCAGTGTTCCTTATACTGCAGATCTGTGCCCTTCTGGTGTAGCATCCTAGAAGAGAAAATGCAGGAACTTTTGCATTCAGAGACCTGGATCATAATCCCAGCTCTGCAGCTTAGTAGTTATATAAGCTTAAAGGAAGTTACGTCAAGTTTGCAAGCCTGTTCATTTTTATGTAAAATTGGGATAATAATAGTGTCTTTTCCTTATTAGATTTTTTTGAGGCATGAATAAGTGATTAGCACCGTATTTGGCATATATTAAGTGTTCTATAAATGGTAGCTGTTAGCCAACCCACTCCAGTACTCTTGCTTGGAAAATCCCATGGATGGAGGAGCATGGTAGGCTGCAGTCCATGGGGTCGCGAAGAGTCGGACATGACTGAGCGACTTCACTTTCACTTTTTGCTTTCATGCATTGGAGAAGGAAATGGCAACCCACTCCAGTGGTCTTGCCTGGAGAATCCCAGGGATGGGGGAGCCTGGTGGGCTACCGTCTATGGGGTTGCACAGAGTCAGACACGACTGAAGTGACTTAGCAGCAGTAGCAGCAGCAGCAGCCCCCAAATTACTCCTGTTAAAAGGATGCTTCTGGAGCTCATAGCTGGATTCTGGCCTTGGGAAACTGACCAGCAATGAAACACTAGCATGCACAGCAGCAGAGGGTGTAATTGTGACCCTGTCTCAAGGACTCTAATTTTACCTTTTCTCAGATGATCTGCCGAGATTGATGACAAGAAAGAGGTATGCCAAAAGCATCCTTTCTATTTGGAATTAATACAATTACATCCATGATCTGGGAATAAAATCTAAAGAACCACCTCTAACTAACTGTCCACCAATTTTGTCTATGTGGGCACAGAGGAAGACAATGGGCATTAAAGGTATTAGGTAAAATACGGTGAAAGTGCCTAAGGATGTGGGCCAGTGAACATGCCTACAGTCATATCAGCCTCACCTTTAGTGAATATTCGTTGAAGGATTCCACATTCTAGACTAGCAGGAGGCTAGGTTTGCTCAGGTTCACGTGAATCATTCACAGATTAATTCACATGAATCTGAGCAAACCCGAGGAGATATTGAAGGACAGGAATGCCTGGCGTGTTGCAGTTCACGGCGTCGCAAAGAGTCAGACGCAACTTAGTGACTGAACAACATGTCCCTTGAGTCAGTAATGGCTATCTAACCATCTCATCTTCTGCCACCCCCTTCTCCTTTTACCTTCAATCTTTTCCAGCATCAGGGTTTTTTCCAATGAATAGGCTCTTTGCGTTCGGTGGCTAAAGTATCAGAGCTTCAGCAACAGCCCTTCTAAATGACCATTCAGGGTTGATTTCCTTTAGGACTGATTAGTTTGATCTACTTGCAGTCCCAGGAACTCTCAGGAGTCTTTTCCAGCACCACAGTTCAAAAGCATCATTTCTTTGGTGCTCATCCTAATTTACAATAATTTCCACATGAGATGTATTGCAGATGTTAAAAGATCACAGAAGTGAGCCTGGGCAAGGCACTGCAGAGCCATGGCTATGACATGAGCCCTAAAGGATGAGTTGGAGGTAATCAGACAGGGAGGCAGCTTGGAGCCAGGACCTCCCCGGAGCACAGGTGGAACAGCATGTATGAAGGTGCTTGTGTTACAGACTCTAGGGAGGGGGCTTTTTCAAATACACAAGATGACCTATCCAGCCTGTGCCATCGAGGTGGCCTTCTACCTAACAACCTTCTTGCACCCTGTGAGACTTGAAAACACACTTAGGTCCCAGGCGGCTTCTATCCTTTTATTCAAAGGAAGCAGCCAGGGTGTGAAGTGTTTTGCCTTGTTTGAATTCACAAACCCCAGGGAAAGAGTGCTGGATTGGTGGCTCCTGTAGGTCTCTCTCATTATTCTCTTTATAGTCTTCTTAATGGGACCAGTGGGAAATGAGCCAAGTGTTAGCACTGCCCAGCTGAAGGGCCTCTTGTTGCCAAGTGACTTGGATAACGAGCAGTTTCCCAGGCAGCCTGACTTTACTGAACCTACTCTAGAGCTTTGAGCGGAAAGTTTAGCCATGGAAAGTGTGTTGTTTAACATCCCATTTGCGGCTCAGGTCCAGGGCCGAATGGCACACGCTTATTTATGGACTATGTGCACCTGCTGTCATCATAGCCCCTTGAGGGTCAAGCCCAGGGGAGACCAGCCCACACAGGTAGAAGGCATTTTGTTTTAAATTAGGGGTCCCTTTCTTAAGTGGCGAGTACAGGTAACAGGATAACACTGAATTGTCTGAGTGAGGAGTCAAGTTGGACTATTTGCTTAGAGCAAAGCTATCTCTTGGCTCTGAGGGGAGCCTTTAAAGAATTTGTGAAAACACCAAGTCCATCCTAGCCCTTTCCTCCCAACACACACGTTCCCTGCCTCCACGTAGTCATCAGAATTGGCTAACGACTCTTAGCCAATCAGAACAGGCTAATTGAATACAACAGGCTCATAGAAGTGAAGAACACTTCACCCTCTGCTGTTGTTGCCGTTTAGTTGCCCAGTCATGTCTGACTCTTTTGTGACCCTGTGGACTATAGCCTGCCAGGTTCCTCTGCCCATGGGATTTCCCAGGCAAGAATTCTTGGAGTGGGTTGCCATATCCTTCTTCAGGGGATCTTCCTGACCCAGGGATCAACCCGTAACTCCTGCATTGGCAGGTGGATGCTGCTGGGCCACCTGGGAAGCCCTCACCCTCTGTTACTTTTCATCAAAGTAGCTAATGGTCCATGTTGCTTGTCTCCACCTGTGAACTCATTCCCGTCTTGCTCAGCATATTCCCACGTTTGCTTTGATCCCTCTCCTATCCCCCAACCTTTCCATTACACCTTCTAGATCTGCCAGCGTCCCCTCTACATCTTTCCTGAAGCAGCTATGTCCTAAAGACATGGCTGTTCTGCAGCCCTCTCCAGGATGGCCTATTTTTCCTTCCCACAACACAATTCAACACAAATGATAATTCCCACAATTATCATTAGCCTGACAGAGAGGAAGGTCTCTCTGCTTTTTATTGCTCTTTTCAGAGCGTTGACCCTCTCACCTCCCTAAGAACCTTCTTGGAAGTACATGTCACACGAAAGAGTATTTTTAGCATCCAATCAGCTGTTTGTCCTCACCTCTGGCCAAACAGCTTCTCAACCTACTTGGTCCTGAAAAATCTTACTCTCCTTTGCCCAAACATCAGCCACCTATGCCCAAGGTTGACCTCACACCATGGTGTTACAAAAAATTGTTGCTGTTCTTGGGTCACTAAGTCGTGTCTGATACAGTGACCCTATGAACTGCAGCATGCCAGGCTTCCTTGTCCTTCACTATCTCCCAGAGGTTGATCAAATCAAGTCCATTGACTCAGTGATGTTATCTAACCATCTCATCCTCTGTCATCCCCTTCTCCTCCTGCCCTCAATCTTTCCCAGCATCGGAGTCTTTTCTAATGAGTTGGCTCTTACATCAGATGGTCAAATTATTGGAGCTTCAGCTTCAGCATCAGTCCTTCCAGTGACTATTCAGAGCTTATTTCCTTTAGGATTGACTGGTTTGATCTCCTTGCAGTCCAAGGGACTCTCAAGCCTAGCATTTCATATGATGTACTCTGCATACAAATTAAACAAGTGAGGTGATAATATACAGCCTAAAAATAACTGTACCATCACTAAAATGTCTATATCAAGCATCCAATCTCTGATTATCACCTCTTCTCTTTCTAGATTACTCCTGTTTGCACCATCATTCCAACAATTCTTGAATACTCCCAAAGTATCTCAGAGCCATGGACTTGCCTAAATTGTCACAAATTATTATCCCCTCATGCCATCCCTCATGGCATCACTTCCCTCCTTGACCAACTTAGCTTCTGTGGCTCTCCATCATATTTATTCCTTGAAGTAGGAAATGGCAACCCATCCCAGTATTCCTGCCTGGGAAATTCCATGGACCAAGAAACCTGGTGGGCTACAGCTCGTGGGGTGCCAAAGAGTCAGACACAACTGAGCACGCGCTCACACACTCCACTCTGAAATCCCTTCACCTTCTCTTCCACCACTCCACTCACCCAGGAAGCAAAGAAAAGAACCCAACTTTGGCTAAATCCAATTTCTGCTTCCTCCTAACCTTCATCTAAAAAACTAAACGTGGCTGAAGAGCAAAGACCACTGACTGACTTGTCTACCTTATATAAAAATGGCTCATTTCCCTCTCATTGTTGTCCCATAACTTATCTTTGTAATTTTTAAGATCTATTTCACACTTCATAAACCCCATGAGCTCTTTCTATCTTCATATTCAGTGGATAACCTTACTTATATAACCTTACTTACCGATGGCCTCTTTTTACTGAGGAAAAAAATAATCCACAAAGCACATGAGATTTTAGCTCCCCAGTTCAGTTCAGTCGCTCAGTCATGTCCGATTCTTTGCGACCCCATGAATCGCAGCACGCCAGGCCTCCCTGTTCATCACCACCTCCCGGAGTTCACTCAGACTCACGTCCATCGAGTCCGTGATGCCATCCAGCCATCTCATCCTCGGTCGTCCCCTTCTCCTCCTGCCCCCAATCCTTCCCAGCATCAGAGTCTTTTCCAATGAGTCAACTCTTCGCATGAGGTGGCCAAAGTACTGGAGTTTCAGCTTTAGCATCTTTCCTTCCAAAGAAATCCCAGGGTTGATCTCCTTCAGAATGGACTGGTTGGATCTCCTGGCAGTCCAAGGGACTCTCAAGAGTCTTCTGCAACACCACAGTTCAAAAGCATCAATTCTTTGGCGCTCAGCCTTCTTCACAGTCCAACTCTCACATCCAAACATGACCACAGGAAAAACCATAGCCTTGACTAGACGGACCTTTGTCGGCAAAGTAATGTCTCTGCTTTTGAAAATGCTAGGGATCAAACCCACATTCCCTACATAGGAAGGTGAAGTTTTTACCTCTGGATGACTAGGGAAGTCCCTGTTTTAATGTTTCATCGTCATATCTACCAGACAATCTACACCTGCACTGTACACCCATCTTAGCTCTTGTTCCAAAAACCATGCTGCCTGCTCCACCCAGGTCAATGATTCCTCTTTGAGAGCACACCTCTCCTATTCCAGGATATTGCTTCTTCAAATAGATACTCTTTCTCTCTTGCATTAGATATTTTGCTCTTAGCTATTAAGCCCGCCCATACATACTTACATTTTGGTAACTGTAAAAAATCCTTTCATCATATGTGTGTATATATATATATATATATATATATATGTGTGTGTGTGTGTGTGTGTGTCTAATTTCAACATCACTCTTCTGCTTCACTATTCAGAAAAAAAAAAAAAAAACTTGATTTTCTGACCTCATTTCTAATTTCTCACTTCCCATGTTCTCTTGAACTCAGTGGAATCATGCTTTCTTGCTCAAAATTGTAGAGAAACTACCATAGTCAAGGTCAGCCATGACCTTCATAAAATCAAGTCCAATTGTCAATCTTCCGTCTCCATCTTAGCTGCTCAGTGACATTGTCTGTGGTGCCCACTCCCTCATTTTTGGAACACTTTGGCTTCCAGGACAGCACGTGTTCCTGGTTTTCCCTCTGCTTTACTAGACATTCTTTAGAACACTCTCCTGTTCCTGACTTCGGTATGTTGAAACAAGAGGTACATTCATCTTTGGACTCTTCTTCTTTATCTACCCTCAACCTCTTAAGCCTCTTATAATCTCTTTGTTTCAATCAACACTTATGACTCTCAAATTTATGTTTTGGTTCAACTTCTTTCCTACCTCCAACCTGGTAGAAACTCCAGCTACTTCGTATGAGTATCTAATGAACTGACATTTCCAACAAGAAATATGAATTTCTTCACAAATATGTTCCTAGCCCATCGTTCTCAGTCAACTGCACCATCATTTACCTTGCAGCTTAGATTTCTTAAAAATACAATCATTCCTTCATCTCTGTCTTCAGTATCACATTTCAATCCATCAGCAGATCTTGTCAACTCTACCTTCACAATGTATCCTTAATTAGAGTCTGACTCCAACTCCTTCTCAGCACCAGCTCTTCTTAGCCCAAGTTCCATCATGCTTTTCTGGACTCCTGATACACCTTACAATGGATTCTTTGTTTCCATTCTTGTCTTTTTTCTTAACCTCCTCTCTCTACTCAGCAGCAAGGGAGATAATTTTTAAAAAGAAATATTATGGCATTTCCATGCTCAACTCTATCCATCATCTTCCCATGATAGATCAAATCCCAAGATCTTGTCATGCTCTGATTCTTTCTACCTCTTCAGTTTCATTTATTATCACACTTCTCTTGTCCACTCTGCTTTATTCACAAGAGGTAGCGTGTGCTCAGTTTTGTCTGACACTTTGAGATCCCCTAGACTGCAGCCCACCAGGCTCCCCTGTCCATGGAATTTTCCTGCCAAGAATACTGGAGTGGGCTGCCATTTCCTCCTCCTAGGGATCTTCCCGATCCAGGGATCAAACCCACATCTCCCCAGTCTCCTGAATTGGCCAGGCAGATTCTTTACCACTGAGTCACTGGGGAAGCCCTTTATTCACAAGACTCATTCTTTATATATACAAACAAGCTCTTACTCCAAGGCCTCTGAACTTGCTTGTCCCTCAGATACTAATATAACTCATTCCCTCACTTTATTCAGGTCTCTGCTCAAATATCACCTCTTCTGAGAACCTTGCCCTGATCACCCCATCTAAATGATACCCCTTATCATGCCTTATCCTTTTAACTACTTGGTCTGTTTTCTTAGTGCTATACATGACCTTGGGCTTCCCTCATTGCTCAGTTGGTAAAGAATCTGCCTGCAATGCAGGAGACCCCAGTTCAATTCCTGAGTCAGGAAGATCTGCTGGAGAAGGGATAGGATACCCACTCCAGTATTCTTGGGCTTCCCTTGTGGCTCAGCTGGAAAAGAATCCATCTGCAATGAGGGAGACCTGAATTCGACCCCTGGGCTGGGAAGATCCCCTGGAGAAAGGAAAGACTACACACTCCAGTATTCTGCCTGGAGAATCCCATGGACTGTATAGTCTAAGGGGTTGCAAAGAGTTGGACAAGACTGAATGATTTTCACTTTCACTTTTTCAGTGTGCATAGAACAATCATGAGAAGACTGAAGTACTTAATCAATATCTGTGGCATGGGTCAGTGAGTGAAAGTTCAGAGTTCAAAGTCAAGTTTCTGGTTCACATATTCAGTGATGTTCTGAGTGGGAGTTTCTAACAGAAAATAACAAATGACTAGGTGAAGGTGAAGTCACTCAGTCGTGTCCGACTCTTTGTGACCCCATGGACTGTAACCTACTAGGCTTCTCTGTCCATGGGATTCTCCAGGCAAGAATACTGGAGTGGGTTGCCATTTCCTTCTCCACAAATGACTAAACTCTACCTTATTTTAGGGCCCCAACAACCCCCACAGACTGAACAAATTTCAAAGATTTGGCTTCCTATGAGAGCATCAGTGCAGAGAGACTCCAGTATCTGCTGTGATGTTATTTACTCATTTGGATATTTTGAAATATGAGCCTCAAGCTCAGCATTCAGGCCCAAGAGCTCTTGGAAGAAACATGTATCTAAACGAATTTTATATTATGTAGAAAAAAGCATCCATGCTATTTTTGTTGTCGCTGTTTTTTAGCCTCTGAACTTCTTATCTACTTTTCCCCCAGGATACAAATATCATTTAAGTCACTGACAAGGTGTCAAAATGCCATCACATTTCTCCCTTTTTCTGGAGACTGAAATTTGTTTCTTGTGGTTTAGTTGCTAAGTCTTGTCCGACTTTTTGGCACCCCATGGACTGTGCCCAGGCTCCTCTGTCCATGGGATTTCCCAGGCAAGAATACTGCAGTGGGTTGACATTTCCTTCTCCAGGAGATCTTCCCAAGCCAGGGATCCAACCCACATCTCCTGCATTGGCAGGCAGAATTCTTTACTGCTGAGTCACCAGGGAAGCCCTTCATTAATTGTAATTATGTACAATTAGAAAAAATGATAACATCTAAAGAAGCAGATTCTGTGTTTCATTTGCTTTAAGAGAATAATAAAAATGGAATCATTCAAATCATGCCACTAATTTGAACACATTATTATTTTAAAAGAAAGTAATAGATGAGTTAAAGATTTTTTGCTTTAACCACTTATTTTTAAACCATCAAGCTTTATTTACTCTTAAGTTGTGAGGATAAGAACTATGTTGTGTTTATCTCCTACCAAGGACACATAGAGAGATGTTCAACAAATGGCTTTGGAGTGAATGAATGTGCCACTTAACAATGTAACTCAGAATTTCAATTAGAAATTTAGAGCAATTTTCTGAGAGCTTGATTTGCACCAAATCCAAGTTTGCAAAATACTAACATTAAGAAATAAGCAATTGCTTTTTGAAAGTCTTCCTTTTATAAAAGAAGCACCTTAATATCAATAGTTTCCTGAGTCCATGTAAAATAACATTTGGTTTATAAAATTTGATTTTGTGTATAGTTAGTTGTTCATAAATAACCCTTTGACAAATACAAATATAAAAGTGTTCATGAAAAGCAAATTGTGATAGATACACTTTTCTAGGAAGAGTGTGGAGAGTTTTTAAGATGAATAACATTTTATATCTGCTTTTGAGTTGCAGACAATGCGGATCATTGGGTAAAAAGAAGGAATACATTTATATCTGCTTTTGAGTTGCAGACAACATGGATCATTGGGCAAAAAGAAGAAAAAGGACAGAACCAGAAGTTCAGTGTCAAGGAAGTGAACCATGGAGTAAAATTTGAATCTTCTAAATTGCATTTCAGACTTATTTTACATTAAGTTTTACACTATGATAAACAAGTCTTTAATATGTGACAAGAGAGGATGGGAAATTCCAAAGTGGGGTTTGATTCTTGTGTATGTACCATCACACTTCATGTGCTTAGGAACTGTACATATCTATAGTTTGCTTCAGTAAGAAAAGAGAAGACACTGATCTAAAAGGATGAACAGACCTAATTCAGTCTGGACCTGAGGAGATGACTTGCCATGTTCAGTGGTCCCTGACATGCACCAATCTGAGAAACAGCGTTTTCAGTGTGTTTCACTACTTGCAAATGTCTTCCAGGTATGCCTTTCAAAATTAGGGGAGGAAAGACATGCCACAAGTAGCTTTCTGATAAATCCATAAGGTCAAAAACCTCTACCTTGAGTATAACCCAGTGCAACTGCTGAGCAAACAGAATCCTCCTTCTAGGATGGTTGTAGCACAAGCAAGAAAGGTAGTTTTCAAGATATCTTTATTCTCACTATAAATGTGGTCAAAATGACCCACATATTTGGTAACTTTTCATGGCACCTGGTATGCACCAATAACTCCTTCTGATCCTTTTTCTCCATAAGCCGTCTTATGGAATGTGATTCCCCTTCTTAATATCGTATTTTCAGGTACCTATACCTGGCCACTTTAAAACTCATTTTATTAACAGCGTAAAGATATGTGATTTAAAATAGAAGCTATGCCAGAGATAACAAATGGCTTTTGGTTTCTATTTTTCTCATATATAAAAGGTTCAGTTCAGTTCAATTCAGTCACTCAGTCGTGTCCGATTCTTTGTGACTCCATGATCGCAGCACGCCAGGCCTCCCTGTCCATCACCAGCTCCAGAGTTTGCCCAAACTAAATTGTGTTAACTCAAAAGAATAGGTATGTTTATCTTCCAGATTTTCTTTGTAATAGTTAGCTGGTTAAATAAAACATTGTATTTACAGAAATAGAAGGCCATTCCTCAATTTTTCAGATGTTTCCAGCTTAACATGAGTTTGGTGACCTTATCAAGACATAAAATCATAAATTCACTGAAGAGTAAGGTTAACTACCATGTAAACACACACTCGGAGAAGGTGATGGCACCCCACTCCAGTACTCTTGCCTGGAAAATCCTATGGACAGAGGAGCTTGGTAGGCTGAAATCCGTGGGGTCACTAGGAGTCTGACATGACTGAGCGACTTCACTTTCACTTTTCACTTTCATGCATTGGAGAAGGAAATGGCAACCTACTCCAGTGTTCTTGCCTGGAGAATCCCAGGGATGGGGGAGCCTGGTGGGCTGCTGTCCGTCTATGGGGTCGCACAAAGTCGGACACAACTGAAGCAACTTAGCAGCAGCAGACACACACACACACATACACACACACACACACACACACACACACACACACACAAAACAACTTTGACCTCTCTCTTGAGTAATGAAATTAGAAGAAACTAATCTCAGATGAAAGTAGAGCTTTCTACATGGTCACATATGTATTACACACTCATTACCCAAAGTGAGAAAGTAGGTCACTCCTCATTTCTTATTTATTCCCTGGCACAATCAGACTGCACAATGAAATCATGTGATATGCTTCAGAGCCACTGTCAGGACATAAAACCCAAGACAACGAGCAGCATGACAACAGTTAGCAACAGGCAAACTCCAACAGTCTGGGTTTGGATTTGGTTTTATGTTACTAGAAGCAGATTTGCTCTGTTTTTTAATAGTTCATAAGAAACAGAAATCACAATGTATCGACTTCATATCCACCTACAAAGAGTTCAAAAAAGCCAAAGTTCTCCCCCCATTCATCCTCTTGTTTCACCAACATCTTGAAAATAAAAAAGGGGGAAAAAAAAAAACACAAAATGAAAAAGAGTGAGAAAGGACACAAATGATTTAAATAATTTCAATCCTTATTAAACATCACTGAAGTGCATTTGATCTATCAGGCTGACTTTCAGTTCTCACCACTAAGACCTTGCAAAGAAACTGGATGTGTGTAGTTTTGCTTTCCAGGGTTGATCTAGAACTGTAAAGGTGAGATGTGTATAAATGTGTGTGTGTGTGTGTTTTAAGTCCATTTCATAAACACGGACACAGGACAATTCTCATCATTTGTAATGGTCTTTGGAGTCCAATCATGCAGAGTAACAGGCAGGTGTAAGTTAGGTCTTGTTGCAAGATATACATGGCAAGCTGAACAGTTCAGTGCTAACTAGGGGTGGGAGATTTCTGTCCATTAGGATATACTGGCCATTGGTCCCACATAATCAAAAATTAGATGTACAGGAGTTCATATACAGAGATCTTCCATTTCAGCTTGTTGACCAAGGAAATGAGTCAAAGTGAGCCATTTCAGACAGCGAAAGAACTGTCCAAGTGCTAAAAGAGATAAAATCTTATATTTTAATCACATGGAAAATAATTAGTGTAACTATGTACATTATAAGTTGATTGTTGTTCTTAGAGAAAGGAGTTTCCATTCTGGGTTCAATAATCTCTGTGGAAAATACGCACGTTGGGCATTGTGAGCAGGGTAGAGGGTGGAGATTTCTCTTCAGACCCAAAGTGGTTGGAATCAAAGATTCCTCAGTCTATTTAATCCCTTTCTCTGAGCTATACAAGATAAATTCTCTTCAGCTAACCTGGTTGATAGCATTCATCACAGAGCATGATGCTTCTAAAATTTAGATTATCGTATGTTGAGAATTACATAGAAATAGATTTGGAATAATTTAGATTTTGCAATGACTATTTAAAATTTTAAAGTCCGTTTTGCTTATTCCGCCCCCCACCCCTTCCTTGGCAAGTCATAAAAGGATTTATCTAATCTCACCTATTCTACTTATTCTATTTTTCAAGGCCTATTTTCTGATTTACCAGTCAGCTGCTATCAGTATCCTTAGGTAATATTTTTCTGATAATGATAACAGACTGAGAAAAAACTATACAGCTCCCTGGCCTTCAATTAAATAGTTTACTCCAAGTGGAGGTAACAGACCAGGCCCTGGTCCACCTATGGGGTACATTCTCTCAAAGCTCAGTCATCAGATTCTTGAAGATGCAATATTATTATCAGTTTTTATTCCACAAGAAGAAATTTGGTTATTAAGCTGGTGTATCTCTTTTGGACTCAGTGGCCAACAGAATACATCTAGAAATATCAAAGTGGTGATGGTGGTTTTGCCAAGCTCTCTCAAAAATCTAGTTTCTCCTGCACATGGACATGTAGCTATCCCTCCTGTAAAATACTACAAAACATTTCTTGAAGGATCACTATGAAACTACTTGCCCTTTAAGGAAGGTCAGGCCAACTTCACATTCCAAAAGGAACCCCAACCATAGGCAGGAATTTAACTTTTCCCAAGAGTGACCTGACATCCCCCGCCACCTGAAAAGTAGGAGAGACCTTTTGAAGGAATGGGTGACTGCACCAGAAATATTTGTTTTTTCAAGAAAAGAAGATTCAGTGCAGAACATAGTATATTCTGTGGATCTGGTAACAACATAATCACCTCCTGAAGAGCCTCTAAAAAGGTCGGACCCAAGATTGTGAAGGGTGGGTGGACTTTTCCAATGATGGTTCTCTTTGTTGGCCTATTGCCTGTTGCTTTGATAATCTAGGAAAATTAATTGTAGAAGCTGTCAAGAAGCTAACCCTTAGCTTGCTTTGTAATACATGATATCTCAATATAAAGGTTGTTCCATTTTTCCTTGACTGGAGGGAGTTCTGGCTAAAGGTAACCCGTTTCCAAGAGACAACAGGAGAGGACAGACTAGTCGAGTTTAGAGAAGTCAGTAAGTAGCAAGTGGAAGTAGAAAAGTAAGGTGGGGGGGACTTTAGGTAGTTCTTGCCTGGTTTCATCTGAGTGGGAAAAAAAAAAATCACTTCCACATACATGAGAGAGAGTCGAACTGTCGAGTGGTTCGAAGATGCTGGCTGGAGATTTGCTTTTGTCTCCTGATGTTGTTTTGTGGCTGATTAAATTCTCCCTGGGATTCACTCTCTTTCAACAGCTTCGTGCTCTCTGCACTTAATCTCATGTGATTAAAGAGCCAGGAGGGGAGAGACTGCAGGTATAGCAAGAGAAGAGCACAGAGAAAGGAGATCAACAAAGAAAAAGGAAAGCAGAGGAGAGAAACTTTAAAGGGGGAGGGGGAGTGAGGGGGAGCGGTGAGAGAGAGTGACACAAAGAAAATTGAGAGAACTCATGTGAATATGGAAGCATTTTTCCAATCAGATTGTCTGCAATATTAACCAAAAACAAGGGCATTAGGATAGAGACACTGGGCCACTTCTATCCAGGGGACAAGCTGCACAGTCTAATAATTTTCCTCTCCATTTTGAACAAATGACCTCTTGTCATGAGATCTATGGTGCGAAGCAATCCCTGGTAAATGGCAGCATTGCTCCTGTGGCGATGGTGGGAGTTGATTCTATTGCTTAGGAAGAAATACGACTTCCCTATTGTGGTGTTTAAGGCAGTTTTCAGAGCACTGGCATTCTTGTCTGCTCTGTTTTTGGAGGGATTCCATTTGCCCGTCATCTCACACTCAACCAACCATCCTGTGTGTTTCACTTCTTCTTCAGCTGAAATACTACCACATTGGTGAGCACCAAAATGGTCATAGTGCAAAGAGGTGTGATGGATACTTCACTAGAGTGAATAAGAGGAGAAGGGTCGACCTGGTCCTGTTATTGCTGAGAAGTTATCCTGGTATCACCTTGTATGGAACCAGGATGTTTCACAGTGCCTCCTTCAAGTGCCTGGGAAAGCACTTTCATTTATTTTTGAGCTAAATTCAGGAGTTTTTGCTAAACATTGACATCAATGCTTCATGGCTTTTAAGACACTCTATTGCTAAAGCTATTTAGCAGCAGTAACTTATGGGCAGAGTTATTGCTGTCACGTCAACTTGTGGTACAAAACTCAGATGATCAGCCCTTCTTGAATTGTTGAAATTTATGAAAAAATAAAAAAACATGAGACACTGGCCATATTAAGGAGTCGCAGAAACCCCTGAGGAACGTCTGTGGATGTTTTCAAATGCTAACCTGAGGATGGCCCTGGGCTTTGGGTATTTTTTTTAAGTAATTTTTTTTTTTTTTAATTCCAGAAGAGGGAAGTAATATTTCTTCTCAAAATAAAACCTTGACAAGGTATAAACACGGAAAATAGCACAGTCATGGAAAACACAACCCACAATCTAAAAATAGCCTAGGCAAACTCATTTTTTGTTAGGAACACCATGTAGAGGCAGCCCTCCTCTATTTCAGAGAAGGGTTCCCATCAGACATGGACGCACTAACCCTGCCTCCCTAGCTGCCCATCTCTTCTCAGTTGTGACATATAATTTGCAAATGACAAGTGAGGGTCTCCTTTCTAAAATAGGAATGTCGGTGTCTCCTAGAATCTGGGTCATACCTCCTTTAGTTCTTCCTCCCACATGGCCACACTACCCTAGTCTCTCCTACCCACTCACTATCAGAGAAAAGATCCTCAGCTGTTATGCCTACCTTCCTTCTACAGGTCAAACCATTCAGTACCTGGAAACTGTGACCCTCTCCCACCCCGCACTGTACATAAGCATCACATATGTTCTTTCTACAAGTTGGTTTACAGGTGCCATTTAATCAGTTCAGATTTGGAAGCTACATCTTCAAGGGTCCAAGAGAACTCACTCCCTCCCCATATTCCGCCCTTTACACATTTTCTTATAAGACATACAGCTTAATCAATTAACAAACTAAATAGCTTATATACTGGCAATATATTACAGATGGGTTTATGTCAGAGTAATAGATCACATGAAATGGACCATGTGGTACCCCAGTGTGTGATGTCTTGGGAGAGCCCTGAGGACACCAACAGTAGCATCTCTAAGTAAGTGGTGCTGTGTGAATACAGACACATGCAGATCTGTATCTACCTCCATCTGACTAGGCCAATAGGAGCAGGTAGATGCAAGATAGAGACACACACATGCTGGATGGGGCCACTGCACACCTTGTCATGCCATTTGAAAGGGCAGTTACAGGTCACTGGTTCTGCAGCCATTAAAATTACATTTTATGGAGAAGGCTTCTCTAATTGTGTTTGATTTGCTTTCTGTAGTAAAAGCATCATTGGAAGAATACCAAAGCAAGAGCAACTAGGAGTTAAATAGACATTTGGCTTAGCTGCAATACAGAACTCTGGAGAAGAAGCAGGCTGAAAGATGTGTTTCAATTTTAGACTCGGATTCTCTCCCTTGCCACGTTCTTGTCGTTGCGTGTCTGCGTTTGCGTGTGTGCGTGAGTGTCTGCGTGTGTGTTCCATCACATCATCTCCTGAAGAACGCTGGGTTTCGCAGGCAGGCGGCTAGTCACCTGCAACAACCCAGGGGTCCCGCCGAGGCTTCCAGGCTGCTGTCAGTGTCAGATGCCAGGGTCTGGTCGGTGGACATGGAGGAGATGTCGTTGACGGATGAGGAAGGAGGGAGACTCTCACTGCTGTTCACGGCTGCACCTGTGCTAAGAAAACGAAGACCGACATGACTAAACCTGGAACGAGACTCAGCTGGATGTCACTCAGTGGACGAGTGTGTGCACATATGATAAGGCAGTGGTCCCCAACCCTTTTGGCACAAGGGACTGGTTTCTTGAAAGACAATTCTTCCACAGAGCAATAAGGGGGGATGGTTTGGGGATGATTCACGTGCCTTGCCTTTACTGTGCATTTTATTTCTATTATTATTACATCAGTTCCACCTCAGATCATCAGGCATTATTAGATCCTGAAGGTTGGGGACCCTAGATAGGGGATGTCTGCTCCATCATTCATTCAACAAGTCCTTGTAGAACCACTAATACAGAGCACTACATTAGACTGTGAACATGAGGATAACAACACAGTGTCCCTGGTCACAAATTACTCAAGGGTTAATGCAGTAATTCAAAATTGGGAAAGGAGCACATCAAGGCTGTATATTGTCAGCCTGCTTATTCAACTTATAATATGCGGAGTACATCATGAGAAATGCTGGGCTGGATGAAGCACAAGCTGGAATCAGTGTTGCTGGAGAAATATCAATAACCTCAGATATGCAGACGACACCACCCTTATGGCAGAAAGTGAAGAGAAACTAAACAGCCTCCTGATGGAGGTGAAAGAGGAGAGTGAACAAGCTGGCTTAAAACTCAACATTTAAACAGTGAAGATCATGGCATCTGGGCCCATCATTTCGTGGCAAGTAGATGGGGAAAGAATGGAAACAGTGACAGACTTTATTTTTTGGGTCCCAAAGTCACTGAAGATTGTGACTGCAGCATGAAAATAAAAGACACTTGCCCCTTAGAAGAAAAACTATGGCCAACCTAGACAGCATATTAAAAAGGAGAGACATTACTTTGTTCACAGAGGTCTGTCTAGTCAAAGCTATGGTTTTTCCAGTAGTCATGTATGGTGGTAAGAGGTGGACCATAAAGAAGGTTGAGCACTGAATAATTGATGCTTTTGAACTGTGGTGCTGGAGAAGACTCTTGAGAGTCCTTTGGACTGCAAGGAGATCCAACCAGTCAATCCTAAAGGAAATCAACCCTGAATACTCACTGGAAGGACTGATGCTGAAGCTGAAGCTCCAATACTTTGCCACCTGATGGGAAGAACTGACTCACTGGAAAAGATCCTGATGCTGGGAAAGATTGAGGGCAGGGGGAGAAGGGGATGACAGAGGATGAGATGGTTGGATGGCATCACTGAGATGAGCTCGAGCAAGCTCTGGGAGATCGTGAAGGACAGGGAAGCCTGTTGTGCTGCAGTCCTTGGTGTTGCAAAGAGTGGGACATGACTGAGTGACTAAATAACAACAATGCAGTAACTGTCAAATTCTGCTCTACCTTAGAAAAAACGTGCAATGCTTCTAAAGGAAAAAAAAAAAAAGCTCCACTAAACACCCCATTCACCCTTCACACCTCCCATATTGTAATGCATCTGGCCTTGGGTAGAGTCAAGGCATTCGCATTTTTCAAAAGCTCCCCAGAGACTGATGTTAAAGGCTGAAGACCACTGTTCTATGAAGAGGGCAAATAAGTGAACACCTTTAAAGTAATCAGCTGAACCTGGATGGTTTCAATTCAGGAAGGTGTTTGGTTATTTTTTTTTTTTCCCTGCATAAGGCAGCAGGTTGGATTTTAGTTACTGACCAGGGATCAAACTCACACTCCAGGAACTGGAATCAGAGTCTTAACCAGAGTCTTAACCACTGGACTGCCAGGGAAGTCCCTCAGGCATCTTTTAAAACAAACACATATAAGCCTCTTATCCCAGAAATATAGGCTGAGGTTATTCCCAGAGAGCAAAATTACTTTGAGGCTACAGTTATAAGAAAGGAAGGTATATTAAGTAAATATTATTGCACCATCATTAATTTGACATCAAACTTAAAATTCATATAGGAAAATTCAGGTAGGACTGTGGATGAAAGTTAGAAAGAACAGAAGTCAGAACCACAGTCAGCCTCTTGAGTGTGTTTACTTTTCATCAGGCTTGCTTACCTGGGAATCTCCAAATAAGAACTACAAAAATGTTTTAATTGATCTGCTATGTAGGAATACAAAGATTTTGAAACTCTGAGGAGAAACTTGCTCATGGTAATCACTCAATAAATACTTACTGAGCTACAGTAGTTTTAAGAACCACACAGGGGAGATTGTAAAACTAAATTAAACTAGAGCACCCTGGAAAGTCCAATCACTTGTTCTCTTTATAGATACTTTATATTCAAGTGATACGAGTGGTGAAATGCATGTTTTGTGAAATAGTTCACTATTAAAAATATATGAAGTATAAGCATCTAATAAAGTGAGATATATTTGGTGAAAATCATATATCCCTGTGAATGAGTCACAGTAGTATTATCAAATACATCTAATAAGTTAGGGAAAAAAAATCTAATGAAGTGGAGAACTTAATACAATCTCCTTGTTCCTGGAGTAGGCAGGTGATTAAAATGTGACAGTTACTGGAGAGGATACACACACTTAAACTAAGACAAATTATATGGATCCTTTTTAAATTGTTCTTTGTTGATTCAGTTCAGTTCAGTTCAGTCACTCAGTCGTGTCCGACTCTTTGCGACCCCATGAATCGCAGCACGCCAGGCCTCCCTGTCCATCACCAACTCCCGGAGTTCACTCAGACAGACTCACGTCCATCGAGTCCGTGATGCCATCCAGCCATCTCATCCTCGGTCATCCCCTTCTCCTCCTGCCCCCAATCCCTCCCAGCATCAGAGTCTTTTCCAATGAGTCAACTCTTTGCATGAAGTGGCCAAAGTACTGGAGTTTCAGCTTTAGCATCATTCCTTCCAAAGAAATCCCAGGGCTGATCTCCTTCAGCATGGACTGGTTGGATCTCCTTGCAGTCCAAGGGACTCTCAAGAGTCTTCTCCAACACCACAGTTCAAAAGCATCAATTCTTTGGCACTCAGCTTTCTTCACTGTCCAACTCTCACATCCATACATGACCACTGGGAAAACCATAGCCTTGACTAGATGGACCTTTGTTGGCAAAGTAATCTCACTGCTTTTGAATATGTATCTAGGTTGGTCATAACTTTTCTTCCAAGGAGTAAGCATTTTTAATTTCATGGCTGCAGTCAACATCTGCAGTGATTTTGGAGCCCAAAACAATAAAGTCTGACACTGTTTCCACTGTTTCCCCATCTATTTCCCATGAAGTGATGGGACCAGATGCCATGATCTTGAATGTTGCGCTTTGAGCCAACTTTTTCACTCTCCTCTTTCACTTTCATCAAGAGGCTTTTGAGTTCCTCTTCACTTTCTGCCATAAGGGTGGTGTCATCTGCATATCTGAGGTTATTGATATTTCTCCTGGCAATCTTGATTCCAGCTTGTGTTTCTTCCAGTCCAGCATTTCTCATGATGTACTCTGCATAGAAGTTAAATAAGCAGGGTGACAATATACAGCCTTGATGTACTCCTTTTCCTATTTGGAACCAGTCTGTTGTTCCATGTCCAGTTCTAACTGTTGCTTCCTGACCTGCATATAGGTTTCTCAAGAGGCAGGTTAGGTGGTCTGGTATTCCCACCTCTTTCAGAATTTCCCACAGTTTATTGTGATTCACAGAAAGGCTTTAGCATAGTCAATAAAGCAGAAATAGATGTTTTTCTGGAACTCTTGTGCTTTTTCCATGATCCAGCAGATGTTAGCAATTTGATCTCTGGTTCCTCTGCCTTTTCTAAAACCAGCTTTAACATATGGAAGTTCACGGTTCACGTAATGCTGAAGCCTGGCTTGGAGGATTTTGAGCATTACTTTACTAGCATGTGAGATGAGTGCAACTGTGCAGTAGTTGGAGCATTCTTTGGCATTGCCTTTCTTTGGGATTGGAATGAAAACTGACCTTTTCCAGTCCTGTGGCCACTGCTGAGTTTTCCAAATTTGCTGGCATATTGAGTGCAGCACTTTCACAGCATCATCTTTCAGGATTTGAAATAGCTCAACTGGAATTCCATCATCTCCACTAGCTTTGTTCGTAGTGATGCTTTCTAAGGCCCACTTGACTTCACATTCCAGGATGTCTGGCTCTAGGTGAGTGATCACACCATCTTGGTCATGAAGATCTTTTTTGTACGGTTCTTCTGTGTATTCTTGCCACCTCTTCGTAATATCTTCTGCTTCTGTTAGGTCCATACCATTTCTGTCCTTTATCGAGCCCATCTTTGCATGGAATGTTCCCTTGGTGTCTCTAATTTTCTTGAAGAGATCTCTGGTCTTTCTCATTCTTTTTGTTGTTGTTGTTGTTTATTATAACCATATTTATGCAAATTATGAGAAATGTAAAATATATAGGAAAAAAAGACAGCAGTATGCATTGATCCTCAAATTAATGATAAGAACTATTAAACTTTTGATATATTACTTTCCAGTCTTTTTGCTAGGAAGTCTCTCTAAGCATAATCAGTTCATATACATCCTTTTGTAGCCTGTATTTTCTTATCCAAAAAACCTATGCAATATTTCATGTTCTTTAAACTCTTAAAAGTATCAGTACCCACTAATCTTAAATGTCTCTATATTTTTAAATCTGTCTTGTTAACATCTTCTTGTAAGTAATTTTACTCTTATTATCATAAAACTATATAATGTAAAGTTCAGTTCAGTTCAGCTTAGTCGCTCAATCATGTCCGACTCTTTGCAACCCCATAGACTGTAGCACTCCAGGCCTCCCTGTCCATTACCAACTCCCAGAGCTTGCTCAAACTCATGTCCATCAAGTCGGTGATGCCATCCAACCATCCCATCCTCTGTCTTCCCCTTCTTCTTCTGCCTTCAATTTTGCCCAGAATCAGGGGCTTTTCCAATGAGTCAGTACTTCGCATCAGGTGGCAATACTTTGGCCACCTAATGTGTGCTTAGTTGCCCAGTAAGCACACAAGTAATGTAAAATTATCTGGCTTCAATTCATTCCAGCTTTATTTGATTATATCCTTTACAAATATGGTGCAGAGCTACTTCATTTCCTCTCGTGACATATACTAGTAGATTTCAGAGGCCAGTAGACAACCCTTGATTAAACAGCCCAACTGCCCAGCTCTGTTTTTTTCCTTTGATTTTAGATTAAATTATACCAACATCCTCACATTCTTTCATCAGCTATGGTCTCTAATAACTGAGCATTGCTGTGATGGACTTCTCAGAAACATCTTTCATTTTTCCACATCATTATTAAAGGGTAGAGATTAAAACTAAATGCAGCATTTTAATAAAAGCTTGATCAAATTATAGGCTGACAGAGTGAGATTACTGTCTATTCATCTCCTGAATGATATATTCTTATACTATGGATGGTTTTCAAATCATGGTACTAGAGTTTAGATTTAGTTTTAATTTGAAATATAAAACATTGCCCATATACCTTTTGCAACAGCTTCACTGAGACATAATTCACAAATCTAACTTGTATAATTCAATTTTTTTAGGATATTCACATAGTTGTGCAATCATTACAACAATCAGTTTTGTAGAGTTTTCATCACCACAAAAGGAAATCCTATAATCTATTTCTTACCACCCAACCCTAGGCCATGACTAACTTACTTTTTGTCTTTATAAAACTGTCTGTTCTGAACATATCAGATAAATGGAATCATACAATATATGTCTTTTGTGACTAGTTTCTTTCACACAGCTTAATATTTTCAAAAGATTCATTTGTATCAATACTTCACTTTTTTTTTTTAATTTTATTTTTACTTTATTTTACTTTACAATACCGTATTGGTTTTGCCATACCTTGACATGAATCCACCATGGGTGTATATTAGCTCCCAATCCTGAATCCCCCTCCCACCTCCCGCCCCATATCATCTCTCTGGATCATCCCCGTGCACCAGCCCCAAGCATCCTGTATCCTGTATCGAACATAGGCTTGTGCTTCGTTCTTACATGATAGTATACACGTTTCAATGCCATTCTCCCAAATCATCCCACCCTCTCCCTCTCCCACAGAGTCCAAAAGTCCTTTCTATACATCTGTGTCTCTTTTGCTGTCTCACATACAGGGTCATCATTGCCATCTTTCTAAATTCCATATATATGTGTCAGTATACTGTATTGGTGTTTTTCTTTCTGGCTTACTTCACTCTGTATATGACAATATTCTACTGTATGAATGTATCCCTTTTGTTTATCTATTTATTAGAAAATATCATATGGCATTTGTCTTTGACTTACTTCACTTAGTATGATAATCTCCAGGTCCATCCATGTTGCTGCAAAAGGCATTATTTCATTTTTTTAAAAGGCTGAGTAACATTCCATTGTATAGGTATAGCAAATCTTCTTCATGCATCCATCTGTAGATGGATCTTTATGTTGCTTCCTGTCTTGGCTATTGTAAACTGCTGCAATGAACATTGACATGCATGTATCCTTTCAAACCATGTTTTTCTCTGGACATATGCCCAGGATTGGGACTGCTAGATCTTATGGTAGTTGTATTTTTAGTTTTTAAGGAGCCTCCATACTATCCTCCATAGTAGTTGTACCAATTTACATTCCCACCGACAGTGTAGGAGGGTTCCCTTTAACCCATAACCTCACCAGCACTTGCTGTTTGTAGGCTTTTTTATGATAGCCACTCTGACTAGTGTGAGGTGATTTCTCATTGCAGTTTTGATTTTCATTTCTCAGAATCTTTATCAATCATATTTCTAGGGTTCCATAAATTGTTGTTGCTGACTCTGTATAGCACAAATGCATTAAAAAGAGGTTCTCTCTTCTAACAGTCCCTCTATAAAGTCCCCGTTACAGTCTCATGTCGTATGTAAAGAGTTTCTCTATACAGTGCTATGGGGGGCAGGGGGGAATCTTGTGTACTGTCTAGCAGCATGCTGCAGTGGCTTTAGTGGCTTTTGAGAGTCAATTATTAGCATTTCTTTCCAATTTTGCCTTCATAGATGACATATCAGTAGCTTGAAATTGACCATACAATCAGTTCAGTTCAGTTCAGTCACTCAGTCATGTCCGACTCTTTGCGACCCCATGAATCACAGCACACCAGGCCTCCCTGTCATCCATCACCAGCTCCCAGAGTTCACTCAGACTCACATCCATCGAGTCAGTGATGCCATCCAGCCATCTCATCCTCGGTCGTCCCCTTCTCCTCCTGCCCCCAATCCCTCCCAGCATCAGAGTCTTTTCCAATGAGTCAACTCTTCGCATGAGGTGGCCAAAGTACTGGAGTTT